>CAIGQW010000272.1:9681797-9703018 GCA_903798125.1 Danio choprae
ATACATATACACATACGCATACACACATATACACACGCATACGCATACATACACACACATACATACACATTTAAAATAAATATCAAAATACTACATCAATATAACTAATGCTAATAAAGTTGCATTAAAACATACAATTTCACATAACCCCATCTAAACAAAAGTGACAAACCACAAATAAGTTTGAAAAAAACGTTTTGCACACTTTGCCAATATTATGGCTTGCCAAATAAAGAACAATGACATTACATACAGCAGAGTGCATCAAGTAGTTACAGAGTTTAAAATACCTTTGAAAGCAGGGCCAGTGAAATGGATGAAGAATCAATCTGTCATTGGAAAAAAATACATTAAAGCAAAGAGGGGTTCACCACTACATCAAGGCACAACTTTATCATGCCCATCAGTGAGAAACTGGACAAATAAAAGTGTAAAATTTAAATAATAAACACAAACTTACATTTACAACCAAATTTTAAATGACACATGAAAGTGTGTTTTTTTTAATGTAAGCCCTGCTTTAATTTAACATTACATGATATGTTCAACTAGATCATAACCAGTTAACGAGTATTTAAGTTTTAATTAGTAATGTAAAAACAATATAGCTTCATATTGATTGGGCCAATTACTTGTGACCAAAAATGGAATTGATAAAAACCAACCAAAAAATAAAAATAAAAAAACTATGGAAAGTGAACAGACTGGGCCTTAAGAAAGATTTGAAGGAATTAAACATTGAAGTTTTATTGCAAAGCTTTGCAGGTAAAGCAATTGATTCAGATATAAAAAGTAACTGTAATACAACAGGCCATATAGAATATAAAATGTGCATTTAAAACTTCACTGGAATGAGATATTTTTGTCAAACTTTCCTTCATAAAGTGCCTCTTTGTAGGTCACTCCTTTTATAGGCAGTTTCAGTCTCAACATCACATATGTACATTGAAACAAACTACAAATCTGATTAAAGCAATAATAATAAACACAAAATAGTATAGCATAATAGAAGCTGTCACAGGAGAACCCGGAATCTGTTTTGCATACAATATGAAAAAAGACATCAGATATAGAAAACAGGTACCAATAAAGACACGATTTAAATATGAAAGATTTGTCTGGCATTAAAGTACAATGTTCTAAAAAAAATTGTTTGTTTTGTTAGAACAAATTCACATTTAAGTTTAATCTGTAATCAGAACAACAATGTCTGAAAGTTTAATCAGAAAATGTCAAAAAATAACTCTGTGATCAATTTTAAATATATCAAAAAGACAACTTAATAAAGAATAAAATACGAAAACAAAAAACTGTTTGAACCAAAATGTGTTTTTCATACACATGACTAAAGCTTTTGTAAAATTAATCCAATAACAAAATTAATGTAATTTCACAAATTTTAAAAGAACACATTTAGATTTATATTAAACATGGGGGGAGGGTATTCTCTCATCAAATATTATACAGGTATACTGTCTATCTGTACACAAATGTCCTGACAATGTCTAGTCAAATGTAAAAAGTTTAGTTTAAGCATAAAAATGTATATATTGGCCTAAAAATCACTGCAATGATTAGCACTTTCAAAAGGGGGAACAAAATGACTAATTAAGATTTAAACATAAATTACTGTTAATAATACCCTACTCTACTTACTTTAAAAAAAAATGAAAATACCATCAACTAGTAACAACATTTATAAAAATGTCTATAAACTCATAGATTTGGAACAACTAGAGGGTGACTAAACTGACATCGTTAATTGTGGACGATTTATTAACCAAGCAGCCAACTTGCTTTTCTGTCAGGTATTACTACAGTAGAGAATCCGAATTAAGTTGTAGTAAACGTAATTTGTTTATTAGCCAGCTTTCAGTAGATTATTCTAAATGCCAAGAGCCAGTTCCCTAAATGCACAATAGGCCAAATCAAGCACATCTTAGGTTAAAAAAATAAAATTGACAGATACAGTTAGTCCAATGCTAGACTCATTGTTTTAAGTAATACACTTTCACAAAAAATAATAATAATCCTCTCTCATACACACACAACGAAATCTGCTGTGCCTTATAATAGCAATAGAGTAAACATGAGTAGTCAGACACTGAAGCTGTATGATACAAGGTGAAATTAATAAATAACAATGCATTTTTTTATTTAAAACAAAACAGACAGCTGTTTACAGATGTGTCACTTTAAGGACAAACAAACTGAACATTGGCCATGTTCAAAAATTAGGTGGATCAATATGATCTTACACTAAACTGTACAACAGAATTCATATTTGTAGAGAACTTATTCAACGTGAAAACAGTGTATTATCATGCGCAGAGACTTCTGTACACACTGGAAATTGTAGAAAAACAAATATCAATGCAACAAATATTGCAAATCACAAAATATAAACATTCAGCTCAACACACTTCGTTATCTTCAAACAGGTTTCAAAGACAACATTGAGAAGCATGAGAAAAGTTTCCTAAATGATTTCAAGACAAAACCGCTGCTGAGGAGTTTGAAAATGTGTGTAATGAGACAAGGAAATGAGTTGTTTTTACATACTGCTTTTGAAGATCCACTTGGTTCAGAACGATCGCTGCAAAACAAAACAAGAAAAAGGTGAACTTCCAATAACAATTACTTAATTTACTGTAAGACCACATTTTATTCTTAAGTTTAAAATGACTTCTGAGAAGTTTTAATAAAACCCTTCGGCCTGAAGAAAATTCACATGACAATTAGGCTACTGTTAGCCTTTTATATAGAGACATTTAAAGAACAATTCAAATAGAAATGTCACTCAATATGACATTTTAACCTTCACGCCTCACATCAATTCACAACATATTAAACTTGAACATGCAGAACTGCAAATAAGATACTGCACTTTCCACAATAGAATGTTCTTACCGAATATTTAATAAAACATCATGTGTTTTGTCAGATAGTCATCTGCTATGAAAAGACAACCGCAGGTTCAAGTGCTAATGTACTTACATGACATATGTTTTGCTTGTCGACTTAAGCCCTCCGATAGGGATTCGTCTAATGATGACAGACGAGTTTTTAGGAATGAGGGCTTCATCGTCAGTGTATTCTGTAAACAAAAATAATAGAAAAACCATTAATCAACACGTCTCACATTGATTTGTCTACGTAACACACATCGTAAACACTGACACAAAATGGAGTCTTCACGACACAATTGTACAATTGAAATCAACCGTTTAACCTAATTATTCGCAAAAATTCAAAGAATTTATAAATTAATAATAAAAGACAAACTGAGATTTAAAAGTTACATAACATCGATGTGGGTGACGTGTTTGCAAACATTAGCTATGAGCTAACTAAGGCGATAAATAAAACCCCTTCTCCCAAACACCTTACTCATTTACCCATGTAAACATTGGTTAGTATTAAATCACTTCGAACGAACTCATTTATCCAGCCTACCTTCTTTAGTCTGAGCGTTGGTGATTTGCAGGTCGCAGTCCGCGGCCTTCAGCTTTTCTCGCCCCATGATCTGGCGTTTCAAATCACTGAGCGTGATGTGAAGGCCATCGAAGGTGACCGTGTCGTAGTTAAGTTTAGAAGAAAACTTGTAATGGACACAAGACATGTTTAAACACTCCTTGTGGTCAGACACCACCACACACAACCAAACTCAACTACAACTCGCCCGATCGCGTGGGCTCTCCCAGCGATCAACCTTACTCAATATCAGTTTATCAGCTTAACAGTTTAAGAATAATAGCCATGTTTGCTCATCTCAACACTTTTGTTAAATCAAAGGGTCTCCACTAAGGAAGTCGTGTGGATCCTGCCTCACGTAAATAGCAACTGCGATTTGAAAATATCAAGTGTTCAGAAAGACTGATCAAATGCAACACGCAATCTTTTGACGCAAGTGATTTAAGTCCACGGAATTTCCAGCAAGAAGCCAGAAACTCTCCTGCGGGTTTTCAATGTCCCAAGAACATATGGCGGTTAGCCGTGAGCTGTCCGTAAGGTCCAACTCTGATCAAGAAATATACAGTTCAAACAGTGTCCGTATAGGTGAACGTGTAGAGTCCAGTCAATTACGTCGCCCCGGTGTCCGAAATGAGTTCCTCTGATATGTTTGCTCGGCGTAGTCCAAATTTGAACAAAAAAAACACACAAACCGACGTAGTTTGAAGCAAGGCCTGAAACAATGTGGCTAGCAGCTAGTGTGACCGACCTAAAATGGCGTCCATCACACATACAAAAAACACAACAGACTACAGCAAAACCTGTACAAAACGCTAAAAACAAAAACGTTCCTCCTTTATCAAAATACTGCCGCGGTAAACCCAGTCGCCTCGTCGTCAACTTCAATGACCACAGAGATGTTTAAATCACCGTTTGATCGTACTGATTCACGTCCGTGATCGAAAACAACCCGTTGACTTTACGCACACAAGGGGTTTCCGCAGAAAAAGCAGGGGCAAAGAATAAAGATGTTACTGGGAGGGGCCACGAGTGCGCATGCGCAGAGTCTACAAGTTGCGGGAGGTTATTATTGACAGAACATCTTTATCCATAAATGCAAACAGTCAAGGGAAAATTTTAATTTTACTCATTTAAAATATAATTTAGTCACTGCTGGTTTACATAGAAAAAAATACAATGAAAACAAATTTAAAAGCTGCTTAAAAATGTACTATTTTTAATGCATAAAAAGAATAATATAGTTACTTATACAGATTTTGTCTTCTTTATTCATGTTTATTTCTATTTTCATAGTTTTTTCTCTCAATATGTTGAGTTGATGTGATACTGATACTGCTCTATATTCTAAAAGTCGTTTTGTGTTCATTGAAATAATGCAAAAAGGAGTGTTTTTCTTTACATTGCTTTGGATTTTGCTAACAAAATATATATATTATCTATGTATAATAGTTATATATTAAATAAATATATATTTTATATTACATTGTAAAAGTGAATGCATCGAAAATGATCAATTAAAACCCTTCATAAAATGTATACAATCGTCAAATTATGCTCCTAAAAAGTAAAAAATAAATTCTCCCTTTTGGGCTTATGACTTTTGAGCACCAGATGGCAGTCTTTAATTATTTACAAATTCTATTGCTTGTCTTTGTGGAGATTCCTGCTTTTTGCAGCATTAAACGTACAAATATGCTAGACTGCTAATATGTATTACACCCAAATCTGACAGAATTTCCCAATATGTTCAGCCTGAAGGTAACAGATGAAAACTAATTATGTAGTTCTTTGTCAAGCTTTGTTGTTTGATAGCCTAAAAATGAATATGATCAAAATGCTAATCTAAAAACTGTTGCATTTAAAGGCGATCTAACTCTAACTGTTCAGCAGGCAGTATTTTTAGCTGTTCACATTGAATCACTGTTATGATTAAAGCATAGTCAACTAGTGCCAGGGATTGTTTATTTTCCGAAAATATCTGTGCACTGTTTATTTTAATCTCTGCATTTCTTGCAGGATGGATATTTGCTCAGGCTTAGGCTTATTGTGTTCTTGAGGCACTCGTTAAATATAGGATGTAAATAGTTTTATTTCACTTTTGTTTGTCATGATCTGATAAATGGCAAATGTGTGCGACTAACACTTGAGTAAATCAGTCTAAATTAAAGCTACTTATGCAGCTAGTGATTATGTGTGTGTGTACATCAATTCAAGCATTTGAAAAACACATTTAAAGGGGTAGTACAGTAGAGTTATAAGCCCATGGGGAAAATGTTGCTTGACTTTTACAGCCAAAACAGCTTTGTCTATGTAACTAGCTTTTTTGAGTCTCTTCTGCATTGTGTAAATAAATGTCGACTTTTATATGTCTTTCAGTGATTTATTGTCTCTGAAAAAACAGTCAGAACATTTTCTTTCATTTAAGCTTTCATTCACATTGTGTGTGTTTGATAGAAACTGAAAATCATCATATTTTCTTTCCATTTCCCTCTTACTTGAAAGGTCGATATTATATGCTCGGGGCAGTCTCATAATCTACCTGATCCAACTGCATAATGGAAAAAAATCTCCACCCACTGTCTAGGTTCAGTCATGGGGCAAACTCCAAACGCCCCTCCAAACTCCAAACGCATTTTGAGAGAAACTTAGGTGCCCTTTATAGTGATATTCCAAACAAGAGTAAACATCTCAGTCTCTTCTTTAAGGGCTTTTCTAGAAGTCAGAAGGGAACATTCAGTATTCCTGCTCTATACACCTCTCAATGAACTCACTTCAAGATCTCCGAGTAGGGTTAAAGACTATAGATGCAAAGACAGTCCACTCACATTACTAACAGAGAAAAAACAATATGGCCACTCAAGTGAAGGAACCCCTTCCTTCGGGTCAAAATAGCTAAGCATCTATCTTTACAGGCTGGCGGTTCTTTGAGAAAGACACTTTACAACAATCCCTGTCATTTGGTGACTATTGTGTGCCTGTGCTGCTTTTGACAGGAGAAATACCAGATTGCATTCAACATCACCTTCCATCACATATTGTGTCTTTCCAGTGTCATGCTACAGTTTTTGCTCCACGTTTTGTCTCTGTTCTTCAGGTGTTTGTGACCACATCCTCTACCATTCATATAGGTAGGAAAGGTGTTGCAAATATGTTTTCGGTGTGGACAAACATTCACTGAAAGTGACCTATCATTCACCTATCATAGTCACACTCCATGTGTGACCCTAGACCACAAAATCAGTTATGTAGTTTTTGATGTATACATATGAATATATATGTACATAATAAATATGCTTTCCGTTGATGTGTCCTTTATTTGGATATGATCATATTTGGCCAAGATACAACTATTTGCAAGTTTAGAATCTGAGAGTTCAAAAAAAATCTAAATACTAAAATTCCTTAAAAATTGTCCAACTTAAGATCTTTAGGAATGCACATTACTAATCAAAAATTGAGTTTTGATATATTTACAGTAGTTGTATTTACATAATATCCTGATGAAACATGATCTTTATTTAATATTTGAATGATTTTTGGCATGAAAGAAAAAGGACTCATTTTGACATACAATTTATTTTTGGCTTTTGCCAAAAATATACCCATGCAGCATAAGACTGAATGGTCAGCGGTGGAGCGCCCTCTTCTGTTGCCCCTGAGCATATATGAAGATTTGGTTGTCTGCTGTCACATGAAATGCTTATTTTCTCAGAAAGAAGGAGTGACTGGTCACCTACTTGTCTGCCATTTACTATAACTTCTCAAACAGCCTCTAGCAGTCTTTAAATTCATCGGTTTCAACATCGACTGCTTTGCCCAGCCGATCGCAGTAAATCCAGTTAATTTTGCTTAGACACTGGCCTTCAGGGGACACAGTGTGTGTGTGTGTGTGTGTGTGTGTGTGTGTGTGTGTGTGTGTGTGGCTTTAACACATACATTTTCATTTGATTGTTAGGTTTTAGCTTTGTAAGCCCTTGAAGGAGAATTTTAAATCATTCCACTTCAAAGGATGACATTGCATTATTTTTGGCAACATTCTTATTGGACATTTCATTTACTTTCGCCCTCATATCTTTAAGTATGGTGAGAAAAGTTCCCTGTAGAAAAGGGGAAATGTCATTTTTGTTTTCCTGAAATATGTAAGTTGTTCTCTTATGTAGCACTGAGATTAAATAGATTTTCTTTGCTTCTCTTGGGAAAAAAGACCTCAGTATAATTAAAGTCTGCAATCAAAAGCAACATTTCTCATTAAATTCATACAAACTCAAATTATCTATGTTGTTATCCACATTTAGCTCTTCACTCTTCTTCTTTAAAGGTAGGTAAATTGGATCAACTAAAATGGCCATAGTGTATGAGTGTGTGTATGTGTGTGTGTGTGTGTGTGTGTGTGAATGCAAGAGTGTATGGGTGTTTCCCAGTACTGGGTTGTGACTGGAAGGACATCCGCTCCATAAAAAACATATGCTGGAATAGATGGTGGTTCATTCCGCTGTGGTGGCCCCTGGTAAATAATGGACTAAGCCAATTATTAATAATAAATACAGCTGTGGTTAGACTTAAAAAAAAAAATCAATGACCATGAACACAAAACATTATTATTAAAACAAAATAATTTTGCTTTTGTGTTGATTCCCTGCCTCACAAACTTCAGCTAATCCACATTATCCCACCATTGCAAGATTTTCTTCAATTTGAGTGTGTCCATACAGTATGTGCAGCGCTTGTCGAGGTGAATGGTCCAGAACGCAACCCCCTCACAGTCTTTTGTGATGGGTATCCATATCCTACAATGATCAAAGCAGGACCTCATCATGTCTGCTAATTTGAGCAGGTGTTTACACAAAAAGAGAAGATGAGTTTTGTCTTACATAACACACTGGCAGATAACTGTAATTATCCATATAAGCACATAAATACCTTTGCAGTTTTGGTTTCACCAGAACTCTTCTTGCATTCAGACTTCAGAGGCATTAAGTATTGCTTAAAGAAGATGACCAAACACATCTGTCTGAAGAGAAAGAGAGAGCAAAAGCAGTGCAGGTGTTTCCAGAGATAAATCCAAAAGATCCTCCCCGCTGTGCGTCAGGCAGCCACAACCTCGGCAGTCATGAGAGGTAATTAAAATCAGCGCTATCATTGCATGTTTGGAGAGGTGCACTTTGGGGAGGAAGGATGCTCTGGCACTTCAGCGGAGGAGGGAACAGAGCAAAATCATCAGCCATTGTGTACAGAGGCTGCCTCCCACTCAACTGCCTCACAAACACTCTGCTTTACTCCCATGTCGACCAGAATGCCAATGCAAACACTAACGCATGGAAATGAATGCACACGACGTGGACATCCGACATTGTTCTGCAGCGCAATTTACATGTCCAGAATTGAAGAGGAGAGACGAAGAGATGAGAGGAGGGGGGTTGTGCTCAAGGAGAGGGAGTTTTTGGGTCACTGGCTCTCTCTTGGTTCCCCACTTGGTAGTGACAGCTGGCAGCTGGGAGCCAGCTTTGCCCCTTGGTGAACACCTGGGTAAAATCCCCCTCGGCCTGCCATACAATCCCAGAAGTTGCTTCCTTCTCACCTCCTGAGGGAGGACAATTTTCTCTCCCTTACTTTTTGCCTGTGGGTTTTATCTTAAGTGGAGGATTCAACTTGTAGTTTAAAAGAGATGATTTCTAGCATGCAATCTTGGGAGTAGTGTTATTTAGAAAGTAAACATTCTGCTAAAATTAAAGTCTGTGTGAAATTTAGTGTTATTATTTAGGCAAACAATTGTGCAAGTTAATCCACAGAAAAAAAATACTTTGGTAATCTTGAATCTTTGAATCCATCTCTGTTGATGTTAGTTCGAAGGCTTCAGCCACAATAGTTTTAACCATGCCCCTCTTATCTTTAGTTGGCTAATGGTGTGTAAAAAAAAAAGCCCCACCACCTACTCAGTTCCATTTTAGATAGAAGTACATCAACGTACAGAAATAATACACTCAGAAACTTTAGCCTTTAGCTGATTATTATTTTCATGTAGATAAATGTGAATAAAAATAATGTTTTGTTTAAATAAACTTTCACTTTTAAATTTTTTTATTATTAATACTTACCCTGTTTGTAAAAAGTTTCAAGCAATTTCTATGTAAAATCTTTTTTCAGTTTAAAATTAAAAAAGATTCTAACAACATTAGAATATGAATTCTGCAAAACGTCACATTTAAGTTTTGCTAAATCAACAGAAGAAAGAAACTCATAAAGGATTAAAACCACACAAGGGAGAGTAAATGATGAGGTAATTTTCATTTTTTGGGTGAACTATCTCTTTAAGAGAATGTTATCTGTTATCTGCTGTCTATGACTGCTAGTTTAGATTACTGTAGTGATCTGTTTGCCGGTTGCCCAGCATCCTCTATTAATAAACTTCAGATAGATCAAAATGGGGCGACGCAGTGGCGCAGTGGGTAGCACAATCGCCTCACAGCAAGAAGGTCGCTGATTCGAGCCTCGGCTGGGTCAGTTGGCATTTCTGTGTGGAGTTTGCATGTTCTCCCTGTGTTCGCGTGGGTTTCCTCCGGGTGCTCCGGTTTCCCCCACAAGTCCAAAGACATGCAGTATAGGTGAATTGGGTAAGCTAAATTGTCCATTGTGAATGACTGTGTATGGATGTTTCCCAGTGATGGGTTGCGGCTGGAAGGGCATCCGCTGTGTAAAACATATGCTTGATAAGTTGGCGGTTCATTCCGCTGTGGCGACCCCAGATTAATAAAGGGTCTAAGCCGAAAAGAAAATGAATGAATGAATGATAGTTCAAAATGCAGCTGCGATAGTTTATACCAGGTCAAGAAAATATGATGATATCACCCTAAATTTCATCCTCCTTACACTGGCTGCATGTAAGGTTCTGTATTGATTATAGAATATTGCATCTTACCTATAAGGTGTTAAATAGTTTAGCTCCTGTTTATCTAACAAACTTCTGTCTTGCTACAATCCTACCCACTCTTTAAGATCTCTAAACTCAAAAAGTTCCTAGTGGAACCCAGAATAGCAAAGTCCACTAAAGAAGTTTGACAAACTCTTCCTGCCTTATTGTACCAGGCACTTTGTTAGAAATACTTCTTTGTTTTATATGTTTGTTTATAGCACCTATTTTAATTATAGTACTTATTTTCACATCATCATTAATATCTCTTTTTCAAACATATCATAAACAGCAGCTACTCTAATTATTTTCTTTGCTCTCTATTTCCATGTTGGGATGCCCATCCTGAGGCCTCTAGAGATTGTGCATTACCACTTGATCAGATCCAAGACCTGCGAAGAGATGGTGCCAATTATCCGAGGACTTCGAGGATAACACATACACTTAATACACAAATACATTTCGTTGAACATCTTCACATAGACAGCACCTATATACTACGTATATAACTGCAGGTTAACTGGGTCAATATATGGTAACTTTAACTGATAAAGTTATTAGTAATTAGTAATTAGTTAATGTTATTAGTAACTAATAAAGTTATAGTAACTAATAACCTTAACTTTTCTGATTTTAATTGTAATGTAATAATGTGCACTGTTTGTAAAGCTGCTTTGAAACAATAATTATTGTAAAAAGCGCTATATAAATAAACTCAAATTGAATTGAAAAACTGAGACATGGCTGCCATCATTTAACATCAGACAGGCAGAAATAAATAGCTGAATCAATAATATTCCTGAAAACTTGAACATTTTATCTCCCAGATTCATATAGTCAGAAAAATATGCGGGTGCAGGAAAACTCCCAGACATGATGCACAATTCCTCCACTTTATCACACCTTGATAAATATATCTTTGACAAACCTGACAAGAGGAGCCATGAGGGGTCTCATATATATTCATACGCAGCCCAGCGAGAGTGGAGATGCCTTCAAGCTCTTCATAGCTGAGTGGGATGAAATATAGCTCTGATTCATGGCGGTGCGCGATGTGTGTTGGCAGCTGACATTAACCCATACAGTGAATCATGTGTGTCAGTGTTACACTCCTAAGGGCTTGCGGAAGCCCACAAAAGAGGGGCAGATTAGTGATGGAGGGGTCTGGCTCTCTGTGTCCCGCTCAGTGTCAAAAAGCCACAGCGTTTTCAACACACATTAGAAGTGACAGGGCAATACTTAGCCATGACCTGATTTATTGTGACCTTTAATCCACATATGCTACCTTTTTCTGTGTATAGGTGAGTTAGTTTGTGGTGAATAAATCCAGTGCTTGTTGGAGAAAATCTGCTGTTGGTGTTTGTTGCGAAATTATTATTATTTTTTTTGGCTGATGTTCATTGGCATATTTGGAGTCCAGCTCTAGTCATCTTGCTCCTCAGATTTTGCTAACAGCTTTGGATAATAATAATAATTATATTAATAATAATAATAATTTCTTACATTTATATAGCGCTTTTCTGGACATTCAAAGCGCTTTACACATTGGGGGGAATCTCCTCATCCACCACCAGTGTGCAGCATCCACCTGGATGATGCGATGGCAGCCATATTGTGCCAGACCAGCTGATTGGTGGAGAGGAGACAGAGTGATGAAGCCAATTATGATATGGGGATGGTTAGGAGGCCATGATGGGCAAATTTGGCCAGGATACCGGGGTTAAACCCCAACTCTTTTTCGAAGGACATCCTGGGACCACAGAGAGTCAGGACCTCCGTTTAACGTCTCATCCGAAAGACGGCGCACACTGAGCAGTATAGAGTCCCCCTCACTATATTGGGGCATTAGGACCCACACCGACCGCAGGTTGAGCGCCCCCTGCTGGCCTCACTAACACCACTTCCGGCAGCAACCTAGCTTTCCCATGTGGTCTCCCATTCAGGTACTGCTTAGCTTTAGTGGGCGACCATGTGAGAGTTGCAGAGAGCTAGCTGCCGCTAAGCGTCTCATAAGTTTGATGAATTTGAACTATAATTATAATAAATTTACTGTGTCTGACTTGCCAGGACATTGGGTGTTAACAATTTGATTTAGTTTGCATTGCAAACATATGATGCCTGTTGGTCTGTTTAACTTCGTTAATAATCAAAAGCACTATTTCTGTACTGCCATGTTCCATGAGGCTTGACTGAAAATTGTACATTAGCGAGCGGTTTAACTAGAATCCTTCACACTGAGATTTTTCAATAGTTAAACAGGTCTTTTGCAACATTTCATGGATGACACAGTGTTCTGAAAACACAACACTCAAGTTAAAATAGGTCTTCAAGATCTTGCATTTGTTTCTCATTCATCTCAGCCTTTTTAAATCTCAGGGCTCATGGTGTCCCGTCACCAATATTTTAATAGTTCATAAAATATTAATCACTGTCTGGCCAGCTCAGATTTTGCAATGGAGATAAATGTTAGGATCATATATATATATATATTTTTTAGTTTTCAGCACACAGCGGGTGTACATCAGATTTTCAATCCGTTTGCTGTTACTTTTGGGATCTCAAAATGGTTGCATAATGCTAGACTTAAATAACCACATTTGTGATCTTTGCACTTGATCAGTTTCATATTTGTGTAAAATTTTCAATTGGTCATGACCAGCAAAATTGAGTTTAGAATTTTGAATTAGCTTTGAGATTGTATATTAAACAATTTTTGTAATAGGCAAAAGCAATAGTGACATGGAAAAAGCTGTGTTACTCAAACATAATAGCACTTCATCACCTTTTAGTTTCAGTCCATGGAAGAAATTCAGAAATAAATCATTCTTTTAAGACTAGTTGACTGTAAAAACCATCTTTGTGAACTCTCTCTTTTTAAAGTGCAGAAAGTCCTGTAATTCTCAAAAGAATCTTTATTGTTTTGTTGTATGAGTAATCTTGTGTTTGCATCTCACTCATATTGACTCACCTCAATGTATAAATTAGGCAGTGAAATAGAAATAGGTGTTGATCTTCTGTAAGCTGGTCTTCATCACACCAGGGGTCCGTTCTTCATACATGGATTACTCAATTAGCTAGATTTGGTTTTGATGATTTGACGGGATCCAGGATTGTTTCATTCTCAAAGAAAACGTTTATTATTATAGACTTTTTAGATACAAACATGTACTATTTTAAGGTACTAACTTTAGTACAATTTTTGTATAATAATAGACAAGCACAATATTGAACTTTTTTGTTTGTTTGTTTGTTTGTTTGGTTTATTTTTTTAAGGAATAATCATTCATGCAGTAATGGACATGTTTTGACAGCTAATATGACGGTGATTTGATGTTTTGCAAAAGTTGCAGACACCTGTACTGATATCAAAGTGCTTTTTTGATGAAAAATTAATTTAAACAGACAGTTATTCATTAAGAAACTTGAATAGGCCTACTATAATCAAGAGAATCCGCTCTAAATGTAAAACTAAGTAAAATGTCTAAATACTGAAAGTGTAAAGCCTGCAGCCCACAACAAAGGTGGAAAGTTATTGTGTATCATATTTATCAAACCATTTGCTACGTTATGTAAATTTGCTCATATGGATAATTGAATATTAATCAGATGATGTCATTACGCTGCTGTGCCGTCAGCCAATTGTTGCATTGCTGATCATGATTTCGAGGATCGATAGATCTGTCCTTCACAACACACGCAGCGATATCAGATCAGTTCATCCAGACATTTTAATCTGATTTGCGAACTTGTTTGAAGAACCAAATTAGCTAGAGATCAGTTATCAAGATTAAAAGATCCAGGATCTGCCAAATCATCTTAGATCATTTAAGCGAGGTATGAAGAACGGACCCCTGATGTTTATTACACATAAACAAAATATAGAACAAGTTGTTTTGGCAGCATGGTTTAAAGTTGTGTTTGTACTAGGACATTTTGAGTTCCCTTAATGGGGGCGAACTTGGTGCAAATTCTGATGGTCAAATGATTGTATGTCCACACGTCACAAGTGAGTTTATGTGTTTATGTGAGAATTGTTCACACACAGTGATGTACGACTGAATTTCGAAGCATTCGCATAAACTTACGCACCAAAAACATGGACCGAGGAAGACATGCTTCACTGCTTTCAGAGCATCTCTTTTTCTTTCTCTCATCTCTTTCAGAGCATCCCCCACCATCATAACAACTTATTAATGATGTAAACTGAAAAGTTTTACTACACATACATGTTCATTTTCAGCATCAGGAAACCAGGGTGAACCATACTTTCTGATGACCTTATCATGCACAACACATCAAGCTCTTTTAACAATAAAAATGCAAAGACATCCATTAGCCTATATATTTAATTTCGTTTTTCGCTTTTTAAGTGCAAAGATTTGTTTCAAAACTACGAATAAATAAACAATAATAATGAAGTGTGGTCAGTTATATCCAAACACTTTCTATTGACCCATATGGTTATGCATACATCTCCAAAACTGGACATATGCATAATACATAATACTAATAAATACTTCTACTAACAATAACATTATACAAATGCAAATTATCATGAATAAACAGACTACAACAGAGCTTTTCATATTTATGTAGAAAATAATCATTTTTGTTTTTTTTAATTCTTACATTTTTTTTCATATATAAATATATTTGTGTATTGCTGTACATCCTGTGTGTATTAAGCAATATGTACACGTTTTGGACCCACATAGGTGCATTACTAATAGATTTGCTATTTAAGCAATGTGGAGCAAAACATGAAAATGACAGTTACGCTGGTCTGAAAATTGCAAAATCGCCAAATCGCGCCATACATACCTTGCGCCTTATTGAGCCGGGTGTATAATAGAGCCCATCATACAGTGCTGTCCAGCGAAGTTACGCTCCTGATTGGTCAACTTCAAATGTTCAACAGCAAAAATCACATTGTGCACGCCTGCTTTTAGCCTCAAATACATCTCTGAAGCAGCATTGGAGATTTTGCACGTCATGTGCATATGGTCTCTAATGGCCTAGAAAACAAATATAGTCAAGCAAGCACAACAGATTTAGAAGGCACTGTGTTAATTTAAAGTTGCTTTTTTCCCTTGCTTTCTTTGCAAAGCATTGCATGCTTTTATTCACACATTGTATGTGCAATACAGTTTTCTCAAATGCGCTCTCAATCTTCAGGGATCTGGGTTTTCAGGGTACCATCACTGTGCTCTTGGACATTTTTTGTACGGATACTTATTAGTTGTTTGCAACAGTTTCTCTGACGTTTGTTGAATATTCAGTTTGCAAGCGAGCAGTTTGACAGCATTTCACTCGGTTCACAGAACTTAAAAAGGGCTTGAAAAGATGCTAATTGGGATATCAAAGTGAATGGGTTGTCCCCTGGCGTTCGGGAAAGAGCCAGCCAGATGTTAGTCTAGTCTCTTTTTTTCAGCGAGAGAGACCTTTACTTGTTTATGCAGCCCAATAAACCTTGTTAAATGGGTTCACTGATTGCAGTGGGGTGCAGGATGAGTGAGTGTGTGTGTTTTTCGAGACTGGAAGAATCAGACACCCACAGTGTACCTACGGATCCATGCCCTCACACATCTATGCAGTACTTCTCAACTTAGCAATGCGCTCTTGTACTATGTTTAACCTCAGAGGTATATGAGTCTTGCACACTCAGCGGGGATTCAGGCCCAGGTGTCTTAGTCATCTGTCACGGTTTGGTGACAGCTTGCTTGAGACTGCTAGGTGGAGACAGATGCATACCCCACCTTGTTTTCCCTCATCCAGCTGCTCTGTCAAGCTCTCTAATTCTCATTGACTTGGAAATACTATGAAGTTTTGGGGTCATGGGGTTTATGTACCTGAGTGATCTGCTCATCTAATTAGAATTTTAGATGACATCTGTGGAATTAATTATTCGGTGTAGCAGTTTCAAAGGTTTCAGTCAATTTACACTCAACAGACGTGATGGGAGTAATTTGAAAGTTTGTGAAATTTTGAATAAAAGATGTTTACATGTAGTTCACAAAACAAAAGCTAAAAGTGTACCCCGCTGCAAAAGTTTGTGAACCCTTGGTTTTTAATAATATGTGTGGTTTCCTGGATGATCTAAGATTGTTTTTCTGCTTTGTGTGTTTTGTGCTTTTGTTTATGAGTTATATACACACACCAGGATTGACTTTTTATAATAACGTAAAACCTGATTTTGTTTTATTCTGTAAACTACAGATGCCACTTATTTCAAATGTCAAAGAATTGTTGCAATTCAGAGAATTTGTTTTGCATTAAATTTGCATTTATTTAAAATACTGAACAAATGTATGTATGTATATGCATCTTAGTCATTAATTATTTATATATTGCTTGGAAAAAAAATTAATGTTTTGATGCCTGAAAACTCCTTTTCATCTTTGACCTGCATGCATAAATTATTGCAGAATTTTGCATTTTTACATAGCCTATATATAAAACATATTGTAACATTACATGTAAGCACATAACATCTAAATTGTATGCACAGAGGCTAAGTTAAAAATGCTTTGCTTATTTTTACATAATATGTAATATTTTTTTACAGCAGCCAGCATGTCTAAAACAATTTTAAAGACCCCAATGTACATTGATTTAGATAATTTTAAGTACAAAACAAAAAGTAAAAGGGCAATTTTTGGAAAAACAATTCTTGGGTGTTTGCCCTTGCACATAGGAGTGCTTCACAGCTACCATACAAAACACAGCAGATGCACTGCACTAACAAAATCAGGCAGTTTGTCCCTCCTGGTAAGTCACTCCTATCGTTTTATTCTGGCTTTAACCATGAACACATGCTTAAGGAGGTCTTTACGCTCAATCACTTTTATCTCTAGCAGGGACCATTACGAGGAAGAACAATTTCACCCTGATTAAACACTTACACTCTAAATTAACTGCAGCTAACCATCGAGCACTTACGCTAGGAGTGAAAGCGTTTGGAGAAAATAGTTCTGAGAGAAACATCTAGATGCTTTTAAAGATCAAAATCCCCCAAATTCTGCTGTTCTACACGATCTTCATAAATGTTTTACATTTGCAATGAGCCAATTAAGAAATCAAGATCTGATTGTACAATTAGCTTGCCCGCAAACCGGTGTAAATAATTAGATCTAAACCTTATAGTGCGCACTAGTGAGAAAGAATGGAATTAGTTCTAAACTAATTGGGCGAATTAGTCATTCGCAAGGAGAATCATGCATTTCAAATTGACCACCCAGCGAGATTTGGTGTTTTGTTGCTACGTCACCTTTTATAAATATGTATGCGCTTTTTCTCAATGCTTCACCCGGCTCTCAGCAATTAGCTTTGTTTTCCTTCAATGCTGTGTGATTGTGTGTCTTACATGCGTGTCTTTGTTCCTCGCCGACTGTTTGCGAAAGCACACACTTTGCCATTAGTCTTCAAACACGAGTGAGTTCTTGTCTCTGCGTGATCAATTTGACAACGGCAACACGTGGGTGATTAATCTGAGTGCCACATCTCGTCTGTTATTTTTTTATTATCCCTGTAAGAGTGCTGTCAGTGCGTGCGCTACATCGCTCCTACGTCTATACGGTAAGCGGCTCTCGAGCCAGTGGCTCAGTCATTATCTGTTTACACCAATTGACTCTGCCATTTCCTCAGCCCCTTATCTCCCTCCGTAGCAATTCAAGCCGAGTGTGAATAAAATTATTCTGGTAGTTATGAATAGCTGCTCTGAATGTTGCCTTCGTACCGGAGGAAGCCTATTTAAATGAAGTCGTGTTCAGCTGCTCCCCGCATTGCTGTCACTGTCGAAAATGAATAAATAAATAAAAGTCTACAAATGAGGAAATAACCGCAGTGTTACTCAACAAAAAGGAGAAGAGAGAGAAGGATGTTCAGCGCAGCCACTGAAAGCCCGAATGAAGAGTCACGGTAAAGTCAACAAAGAGTCAAAGATTTTGCCTTCAGCCATGATGAGATCAATCTGAAATAATGGGTTTCTACCACCAAAAAAATCATTCCTAAGCCGTTTCCCATTTCCAGTTAAGACAGCGCCACGGAGGGCTGCTTTTATTCATAGACTGACTGCTGTTACAATGGGGGAGTTCACTGGCCTCCATCTGGTTGGTCTTACAGGAGGAAGTTGAAGATGTGATTGAGAAGGTCACGCTAAATCTGTTGGGGCGTCGATGAAATAGTCTTGGGGGATTTGAGCCCGGTACAAGGCTCAATCGCTGCACGTTAATATATTTGGGCAGGGTGGAGAGATAAGGTGTGTTTTATTGCTAGAAGAGGGTAATTTAAAAATGTTGACACAGCAGCTCAGATTAGAATCTCGCCGGGCTGGATGAGGCCCGCATTGTCTCTGCTCTGCGATAAAAGCTGCTCTAATTTGTAGTATTATGAAGGCTTAAAAAATAGCTGAATTATGGGCAGATCTCTAAATGTTGTGATTGCTTTAGGTGGGACATTTATTTTTGATTTTGTGAGAGATGTGCTTAGCAAGGGGGTGATTGTTGAATTCACTGGTATATATTAAAGAAGTGCCGATGTATTGGCCATAAATTAATAACCTCAATTTTTCCACACAATAAGCTAACACATAATGGTTTATAAAAGCCAATGATCTCGGCGCCAACAGCCTGGAGGTTAGTGTGTCGAAACATAGCACTGAGGTGCTCATGGTGACCTGAGTTTGATTCCCTTGAGGTCCTTTAGCGATCCTTCCCCTCTCTTTACTCCCCATGCATTCCTGTCTCCACTATCCAATCAAATAAAGGTTTAAACTCCCTAAAAATGTCAATGACCAGGGCTGATGTTGGTGACAGATTGAAGGACATCCAATAAACCATAACACATCCCCTCCACTTTTCACAGACTTCTTCACACACTTTGGGTTCTGTCGTATCCAGGGTGACGATAAACACAATGTTTCCATCAGACCAAAATAGCTTAAATTTCAATTTACAGTATCACTAAAGCGAACTTTCTCTGTCACACAACATGCTCCCCATCAAAGGTTAGTCTAGTCTTTAGATTCTTTCTGCTAATGAGATTTGGTCGTTGCAGAGCGAGCTTTGGTTTTCATCTGGACAACCTGCTGTCCAGGAGTTTCAGTAACTTTATGTTGGGTGTACAGTACACTGTGCAATTTCAGCAAGGGACCAACTCACGCTGTACAGGAAGATCACATCCCATGTAAAGCCAAGGCTTACAATTCATGTGCACATACAAAACAGTCCAATTGTTCGACTGTTTACACTACGCATTTGAAATCAACACATCACATCCCCTTCTACTTTTCTCATTTAATGGAAGTTGGCAACCAGAATATGGTGTATTTACAGCCCCTAATGGGAAGGAGTGTGGAAAAGAAGAAATTTAAAACTACTACAATTTCTCACACAGATGAACAGAATATCATAGACTTAATTGTTTCTGTGTGTTCTGTAATACATGCTTTAATATTGCACTGTCACACCCCTGTGAACCTAAGAAGTGTTTATGTGTGCTTATGTTTTTGTGCATGTGCAACTCAATTGGTTCGTAGCTCTGATTCAACTTTGCGATAACCTTATGTGGGCAGATAAAACTTTTTGACATGTCAGAAAATCATCCGACCATCCAACGCAATTTCACAGCAATTCATAACATTGTTTGTTTTTGTGGCTAATTCATATTCATTTGAACTATCTCATTCATACATTGTAATAGGATTTGCTCATCCTCCAATGAGAGGAGGTTTGGGGGCATGCCTCCCTTTACATATCGTACAATTTCATACAAATGAAATCATTTGAATTTGTACAAATTAGCCACTTTTCTGATAATACGTAGAATATAAAATGTATATGATTAGGTTGTCTTTTTTAAAAATGTAAATATTACATGCATATATAATTGTCAGATTTTCATGATTCATAAATTCGTTACACTTCTACAGTAGCTGGTTATCTGTGCACTGCCTGTAATTCTTCAATTATAGACAACTTCAGAGTCGAGCAGAAGCAAAGTTAGTGAGAGTTCAGATGGAGAGAGTGAAATTGACAGGCAGAGATTAAAACATTGTTATGGTGAGGATGGCTGACTATCTCCAGACTCAGGCATAGAGGAGCCAATCTGCAGCCTGCACTTGCTCCTGTAGATAACTCACCCAGTGAATCATCAAAGCCTGTTTAGAAAGCACACATCCAAAATTCCCTTCATCCTTTTCAGCACAGAAATGAGGTTTTCATAAATCCTCTTGTTTTAATTTTCATCCATCAGTCTTTCCGCTGCTTAACAGACATGCTCAGGGAGCAAAACAGTCGCTTTTTCAGACAACACAAAATGATGCCATTTCCAAGTTGCCAAGCAGTCATTTTCTATCAACCTAGGGTTACTGGAAAAATGTGCCTCTTTCTTCCTTTTTGCAAAACTCAGCTTGCTATAGTTGCAAACTGCTGTTTCCAGCTAAAATGTCTGTTTTTGGCAGTAATACAACCAAATCTTTTGTCACTGTTTATTAAAACTGCGATTAAATAGCATATTATCACTTAATAAATACTTGCTCCCATGCACAATACTATGTAATAAACTCAAATATTCATTCATTCATTTTCATTTCAGCTTAGTCCCTTTAATAATCTGGGGTCGCCACAGCGGAATGAACCGCCAACTTATCCAGCATATGTTTTACGCAGCGGATGCCCTTCCAGCTGCAACCCATCTCTGGGAAACATCCATACACACCCATTCACACTCATACACTACGGACAATTTAGCTTACCCAATTCACCTATACCGCATGTCTTTGGACTTGTGGGGGAAACCGGAGCACCCGGAGGAAACCCACGCCAACACGGGGAGAACATGC
>CAIGQW010000272.1:9715529-9750006 GCA_903798125.1 Danio choprae
TAATAATAATAATAATAATAATAATAATAATAATAATAATAATAATAATAATAATAATAATAACAACAAGTAACACTACCAGTAAAAAAAAACTAATTACAAAAAGACACATACAGCATTTTCAAATTTCAAAGGATACAGCTGAGAATACTATGTCCTGTTGCCATGTTCAGATACATAGCAACAGGTGCTCATCTTTGTTTAAAAATATCCAATTTCAGTTGAAGTTGAGCAGTCATATATTCCATTCTATACATTGATTCAAGTTTTTCTATCCACTGTGTTATTGTTGAAGGGTGTGACCCCATCCAGTTAATTTTTATAGTCTTTCTTGCATAAAAGTATATGTAATAAATATCTCTGGTTTTTATTATATACATCCTGGGGTATCCCTGGAGTATATAAAAGCAGGGGAGTAAAAGGTAGATGTAACTGCATAATTTTCATTATCCCAATCTTTACCCCTTGCCAAAATGCCAGTAACTTCGGACATTCCCAAAATATATGTGTGTGTGATTCCCGCAACCCCTCCAGCATTCCTCTGACTGTGGACTATTAACATATTTTGACCATCAATGGTGTTCTAAAAACCTAATTTTTGTTTTCCAGTCAAACTCTTTCCAGTTATGGCTATTGATCCCCTTATGAGATTCTGAACACATGTTTTCCCAAATCTCATCCTCAATTGTTTCATTAAGTTCAGATTCCCACTTTGCCTTAATATTAGGAGTGTTATTATCTGCTGAATCCAGAATTAGTCTATTACATATGTGTGACACATGTCTTTTATGTAGTCCTTTTTGTTTTTTTATATCAATAAAATACTGTTCCAAATTGGGACTTTTTTGAATATTTCCTTTTCTTTATGATTTGTAATATAGCTTCTTAATTGTAAGTATCGAATGAAATCGTTTGATGACAACATACATTTTTCTTTAAGATCAGAAAATGAGTGCATAGTATTTTCATTAAATAACTGATCAATTATTCTAAGACCCTTATCACACCATGTTTTAAAAGTGGCATCCCATATAGATGGTAAAAACTCAGGGTTATCAGCTATAGACATAACTCTTGATACGGTTGCCATTCCTCTTTGTTTTTTTGTAACTGTTGTCCAAACTCTCAGAGTTTAACACACATATTTTTTATTTTAATCTTAGCTGGGCTTTTTTAGTATGTAGAAGCTCTTTGCAGGAGTTGAGGTAAATATAGTACAACACTAGTGAATCCGTAATTGTTTAGGCTATTCATTTTATTTTTATCAAGCTATCAAGTTTAGTTTTCCAATCTGGTCACAATTGAAAGCAGAACTAAAAAACAACTTGTACCTACCAGGCAGGCAATAATAACATCAAATAATAGTTCATAAAAAATGAAAGGAATAGAACTGTGACCAAATCAGTCAGCAGGACAGCAGGATTTTTCCTCATGGACGGTGGGGCTTCAGGCTGTGCACACGTCAATGCTGTTTACATTGGGGTCAAGTCGGGTTCGAAAATAAATGCTGTTGGTTCAGGTCGGACATGGGTCTAATTGTATCAGTTCTTTCTCAGGTCAGTTTTTGACTTTTAAAGATATTATACACATCAGTCTTGAGTAAGAAGTGATTCTGGTTGATTCCGGTACAGATATTAAACAGATAGTTCACCCAAAAATAAACATTCTGTCGTCATTTACTCACCCTATACCTGCTTCTTCATTCATTCATTTTACTTTAGCTTAGTCCCTTAATTATAGGGGTTGCCACATTGGAATAAAGCGCCAACTATTCTATCATATGTTTTACGCAGCGGATGCGCTTCCAGCCACAACCCATTACTGGAAACACCCATACACTCTCAGATTCACACTCATACACTATGTACAATTTAGTCTATCCAGTTCACTTATAGTGCATGTCTTTGGACTGTGGGGGAAACCAGAGCACCCGGAGGAAACCCATGCAAACACAGGGAGAACATGCAAACTCCACACAGAAATGCCAACCGGCCTAGCCAGGACTCAAACCAATGACCTTCTTGCTGTGAGGTGACAGTGCTAACCACTGCGCCACCGCATACATTTACTAGTAGCAATAAAACAGTTACTAATCACCACCGTACTGCCTTATACCTGGTTCTTTGTTCTGTTAAACACAAAATAAGTTATTTTGAAAAATGTTGGAAACCTGTAACCATTGACTTCCATATAATTAGTTTTTCCTATATGGAAGGAATAAGAAAATATATAACTATGGAATAAGAAAATATCTTATTTTTAAACTCATAAAGGTTGCATAAATAGTGAGTAAATTTCATTTTTGGGTGAACGATTCCTTTAAGAATGGTGAATAAGGGATAATGGTGGAGTGATAACTTCTGCTAATTAAACAATTCAAGATGAAAATAATTGCAGATCATTGCTGTAAATTATGGCATAAAGTACTGCTTTGCTATTTTTGTTCACTGTTATTTTTCTGATTACCATAAGTCACATGTAAGCAAATGCACACTCTTCAGAAAATGTGTTTTAATATTCCTAGCAAACTGAATGATTTTATTTTATGTATGAGATGAAAGCTGTAGATTGTAATGCATGTAAGCTTGTTGTTTTGCTCTTGTGCGTGATCTATTTAAGTCCATTAGTCATTCTAAGCAGAAATTATGCTTCTAACTACAAGTCAAGAGCTATAATTAAAAGTTTGCAAGAGTTCCCTGGAACTATAGATTCCAATTCATTCACGACATTCCAAACAATTAAATTAGTAACACAGATTCATCAGGGTTCTACAAATCATAAATATATCATATATGATCATATTTAAATCATAATATGCAAAGCGTTTAGATGCAAAAAGTGCCATCTGTCATTTTCTTCTAAAAAGACAACTGTTCCCAGGCTCCTGTGTGTAGGTTCAGTAATTTCACTTTTATGGCAAAAAAAAGTGTTATTTTCATTGCCTTTAATGTGAAATAACTAATTATAAGCATAGGAGGCTGAGAAAATGTTAATTTTAGAAGAAAATTTCAGATGGCACTTAGGTTTTTGCATCTGAACTGCTCATATATACAAAGTTGATGACAGAATAATTTATAGTAATTATTATGATTATGGGCCTCACGGTGGCACAGTGGGTAGCACGATCGCCTCAACCCTAGTCAGTTGGCCTTTCTGTGTGGAGTTTGCATGTTCTCCCCGTGTTGGCGTAGGTTTCCTCCGGGTGCTCCGGTTTCCCCCACAAGTCCAAAGACATGCGGTATAGGTGAATTGGGTAAGCTAAAATTGTCCGTAGTGTATGTGTGTGAATGAGTGTGTGTGGATGTTTCCCAGTGCTGGGTTGCAGCTGGAAGGGCATCCGCTGCGTAAAACATATTCTGGATAAGTTGGCGGTTCATTCCGCTGTGGCGACCCCAGATTAATAAAGGGACTAAGCTGAAAAAAAAATGAATGAATGAATGAATGAATATTATGTTTATTAGATTATTAATATTATTATGTATTAATTATGCAACATTATTAGCCCTAATGTGACATTTTAAATTCTTTTCAAATATTTCCCAAATGACGTTTGAAGAAGCAAGGCCATTTTCACATTTCCTATTATATTTTTCTTCTAGTGAAACTGTTATTTATTTTAATTTGGCAGGAATAAACAATAAACAATTAAAAAATTATAATTAGAAAGGTCAGTAATATTAGCACAAACCACTGTTTCCCAATGACTAAATTAATTTGTTTTGCCTGCTTAACCCAATTAAGCCTTTCAATTGCACTTTAAGCTGAATAATATCTTGCAAAATAACTAGTAAAATATTACTGTCATCATGGCAAATACAAAAGAAATTAGTTTTTAAAACTATTATGTATAAAAATGTGTTGTAAACTTATTCTCTATAGATGCATGTCATACTTCAGATAAGCCTGTCAGGCTTTACTCTGCGAAAACATCTGGCTAGATGTACATTATGCCTTACATATTATATTATATATTCATACGCAGGAGTGCCCAATCATGCTCCTGGAAAGCCATTATCCAGACGATTTTAGCTCCATCCTGCTCCCCAACATATTTGCCTAGAAGTTTCTCGGGAGTCTGTTATTTCTAAAGGCAACTGCATTACAGCTTCATTGTCTTTTTAAAACAAATGCCACTTTCCTTCCCTCTCCTTCATTTCTCTCTCTCCTCAGTGGATCAGCAGTCTCCCATGGCACACCTCATTAATATATTGGTGCCCAAGGGAAGACAAAATACTCCTCCATCATCCAATTTTCCTGCCATCCTTGAAAAATGGATCAGTGGACGAGCCGTGCTTAATTACAGCTGGAAACAAGAGATATTTATTGAGGAGGATTGTGCAAGGCATTAGCATTCAACAAAGAGGACGCCATGTGCGTCCTTGATGGGTCCATCGTCTCGCTGACAGGTAAGATCTACTTGGGGTAAGACCTCGGCGGGACGACTGAAACATTTATTCAGGCTTGGCTCAGACTTAAAGCTTGAAAATGGAATAAATGGGCCTCTCTACATAAAGTTTGGATATAATGGAAGTATTTCTTCAATAGTATTTCTCCACTATTTTTATGTCTATTTCAGCTAAACAACAAGAAAAAAACATAGGGTGGGACTTCGGGTGTTAACTGGATAACTGGACTGTTGTCATTTGTCATTGGCTGACCTCATGTGATTGACAAGCTGCCACGCTCTCATCCAAGTAAGTACATCATTTAAAACAAGTAACTGCTGCATAATAATGTGTACATATGGAATGATTGTTGTTAAGAGTATCATTCTTACGGTATGGAAATCAGAATCTTTTCCTTAATCTAATCTATTTAAGGCATAGTTGAAATATCTTACTTAAACATTGCAGTATGGCATTATTCCTTTCACATGGCAACTATTCCTTGACCATCATCTGGACCAATATAATGTTGATTCTGACCAGCAGTGTAGTGCTCAATATGTTGATTGCTCCTTTATCTTTTCATTGAAACTGCACCCCCCTTATTGCTATTATTTTCTTTTTATTATTATTTTAATTTCATGTATTTCGTTCTTTATGATTTTTGTTTCTTAGGTGGTTATTACCAATTGTGGTGATTATTAACAATTTATTACAAGAGAAAAGGACATTAATTTTGATTAAAGAATATGACATGCATTTATCATTTATATTACAGTTGCAATAAGTGACTGTCTTCAGAAACAAATTTTGTTACACTGGTTGAACATCTCTTCACATGCTGATAGCTAGAGGTGTGAACCTACACTGGTCTCACGGTTCACATGCCATCGATTCGGTTCAATTCGATATCTCGGTGCATCACGGTGCATTGATGATGCTTTCCATGCACAATTTTATATTTTCAATATATATAGCAATTCTTGTATTAAAATGTATCAATATATTTAAATTTATTTAATATAATATACAATATACAATAATACAATTTTGTCCTTTAATACAAACAGTCGAATATATGAACTGTACCTTTAAAAACTCAAACATGCATAGAACAACATGAGCATTTATAGCAAATAAACAAATGTAAATATCCTGCCCGCTTTCTGAGCCTTATCGAGCGAGTTCTTACACCCCTATGATAGGTCATGCGCTCAACAGAAAGGGCTGTGATTGGCTCTAACGCTCTGGTGCTGTTCACTGATGAGTGACACTGATAAACAGCAGCGGCGATCAAAGCTGATCCATGATAGACGCGGAGGAGAAACGCTTGGTCTGTATCCAGAAGTATCGCAGTAACGGCCGAGAGGAGAGGAAACGTTACCTCATGCCAGCAGGTCAAAGATTCATAGTGAGAAAGAGAGAGAGAGAGAGAGAGAGAGAGAGAGAGAGAGAGAGAGAGAGAGAGAGAGAGAGCAAAAAAGAGAGAGAGGGAAAGAGAAATGGAGTTTACTTTCATTTTCTCCATAACAGTGAAACAGGGCTTCTGCTTTAACTTCAGTGTCAGTGAAAGACTGTCCAGCAAACACATGCAGTGAATTGTGCAGAGTTTCTGCATTTTTAAGTAGTTGGAGTGTCACCATAGTAAGCTACCACAATATAGCGCATATGAGATAAATGATGTAAGTATTTAATAACCAGTTATGATCTATTACTGAACCGATACCGAATTGTCCGCATCTGCATTGCGGTGCACCGAATAAACAATTCATTTTGACACCCCTACTGATAGCAATCATTAAATAATAAGGTTTATATGTATTTATAGGGCCTCATGGTGGCGCAGTGGGTAGCACAATCGCCTCAAAGCAAGAAGGTCGCTGGTTCGAGCCTCGGCTTTGTCAGTTGGCGTTTCTGTGTGGAGTTTGCATGTTCTCCCCGTGTTGGTGTGGGTTTCCTCCGGGTTCTCCGGTTTCCCCCACAAGTCCAAAGACATGTGGTATAGGTGAATTGGGTAAGCTAAATTGTCCGTAGTGTATGTATGTGAATGAGTGTGTATGGATGTTTTCCAGTGATGGGTTGCAGCTGGAAGGGCATCTGCTGCGTAAAACATATGCTGGATAAGTTGGCGGTTCATTCCGCTGTTGTGACCCCAGATTAATAAAGGGACTAAGCCGAAAAGAAAATGAATGAAATGTATTTATATGTATTTTAATATTCGTTGAAAGGTGTAGGACCAAGAAAAGTTCATCCAATCAAAACTTTCGATTCGAACATTACGATAGGCTGTCCGACATGACTGTCAAAAAACATTATTGCATACCTCTGTGCACATTGCTCACTCAACGCGGTTCAGACAGACAATGACAGGCAAGCATCAACAACCTACCTTTTTAAAGTTTGCTATTGTAATTACTAACTGTACTATAAAGTTTTCACTCTGGTGAATGTTATGTGATGTATTGTAGTGATGTTGTCTAGTGCACGTTTATGCATTTCAGGAGGCATGGCTTTGGATGGCAATTTACAGGGTGGGACGTAGGCTTTCAGTGTTATCACGCTAACGTTAGTATTTCACAAGATCTCTTGTTGCGATTTTAAATTCTACAATATTCATTGTCAATTGTGATTTCATGCTGACTTCAACAAGTCAAGGTCATCAGCTTCACAATTCCCCTGAAGTCTGTGTGGTGGGCATTTTGTACACAAAGATGAGCAGGGCAGAATGTAAAATGCCCGTCTGAACGTGCATGCAGAGCATGTTAGGCTAGAGGACACGGCCCTCTGCTTCAAACCAATAACAGAGAAATTAGAACAACGCTCATAGGGAGAGACAGCCATCTCAAGGGTAACTAAAGTACGCTATGAGAGAGACAGATAAAGATCGAGAGAATCAGAGGCAGAGAAACAGAGCAGTAGAAGCCATTCTGACTGCATTTCAGCTCCATTTTCTGCTCACAAATGTATATTTGTAGCGCTCATGAATGCATTTCACAGCATTGTGTTATTGTGAATGACGTTCCAATAGCAATGTAAACAGAGCAGTGAAAGGAGCTGTGAGGCAGAGCTTTAAACTGTCTCTGGTTTCCTGTATTCTCTTTCTTGTTGTTGATGTCTAGGTAGGATGTCTGTATTTTTGGCTCGCACAAACATTCAGTATGCCGCCAGCAATCACGTTAGACTCGTCTCCTGCGAAACTCTGGTCTTAGACGTTTAGTGTAAATAGTTATTGGCAGAAACCTTGCTTGCTGTGGTTCGTTGTTTACATGCAGTAAGATCTCACATCACATTAGTCTCTTTTAAAGCTCCAGTGTGAAAATCTGTAGATGGACTCTTTGTTAAAGGTGCAATTCACAGAACAAAACAGACATCTCTCATTATTTACTCACTTTCTTGTCATTTTAAACCTGTGTGAATTCTGGTTTCTTCCTATAGAACCCGGAGTACAATTTTATTTTTTAACAATTTGCACTTTGTATACCACTAGCATAAATAGAAAAGAGAGTCTGTGTGTGCCTCAGAGAAAATGTCATTTTTTTTGTCATTTTGTCTAAATAAATAAATAAATGGAACAGTTATTACCATGTAAATCAGTTAAAATTTGGCATGAATAACATAAAAAGACAAAAAAGTATTGACATTATCATTATCAGGAGCATTTTATTTTATCGCTAAAGCTATGGAAATCAGAATCTATTCCTCAATTTAATCTATTTAAGGCATGGTTGAACATTAAACATTGCAGTATGGCATTATTCCTTTCACATGGCAACTATTCCTTGACCATCATCTGGACCAATATAATGTTGATTCTGACCAGCAGTGTAGTGCTCGATATGTTGACTGCTCCTTTATCTTTTCATTGATATGTGAGATGTTGATGTGTTGTAATTTTAATCACGCACACACTATAGACCTATACTTCATTTATAACTCTGCAAACTTGACATCGCAGACCAATCATCCAAAATCCAAAATAAAATTCAAAGGTGTCCTAACTCGAGAGTGCTGCATATAACAGAATGTCACAGGATGCCAGTTTTCATACCTGTAAATGTGCGCTTCATAGCCATCTGAAAGTGAATGCAAACCATTCAAAATGACTGGCAGCCTTCTGATTTGCTGTCACAGCTAAAAATTTCTGATCAGCAGAAATGTGTTACATCAGGTGCTGGCTCCAGATCTTGCTTATGAGCCCTGATTGTAAGTATACAACAATCACTCAATCACTCACTCCCTATGCTTCGGCTTAGTCCCTGACTTATCAGGGGTCACCACAGTGGAATGAACCGCCAATTACTCTGCCATATGTTTTACTCAGCGGATGCCCTTCTATTCACAACCTAGCACTCGGAAACACCCATACACTCTCACACCCATACACTCTCGCTAATTTTATTCACCCAATTCACCAGCACTTGTGTTTGGACTGTGGGGGAAACCAGAGTACCTGGAAGAAATCCATGAGAACACAGGGAGAACATGCAAACTCCACAAAGAAAGGACTTGAACCAGCAACCTTCTTGCTTTGTGGCGACAGTGCTGAGCCACCCAGCCACCATACAACAAAGAAGTTTAGAAAAATAATTTTTATTAAGACTTGGCTATAGCTTAAAAATAATTCTGCATTTAGACTTTTTTGGGGTCTGCCAGCCGCCATTGTGGGTGGCACCATCACACATTGGAACATCTGTGGCTATGCCTTTTTAATAAAAAAAACTGTACAGTCACCAACTGATGCACAAAAAAGCACCTTAAAGTCAGAATTAAATATTTTTTATAGTGAATTTAGTAATACAGTGATTAAATAATTAGTATACATTACTGACATTAGGGCTGCGCAATATTGGCATAAAAAACTTACATTGCAATATTTTCCTTTCTGCGATTTTTATTGCGATGTTTAACCAAATAACTTGAATGGCTCTATTTGGAGACAATTAACACTTTTATATTGAACTAATTACCAGCACAGGTAAATGAAGTAGAGCAACAATATAAATTAAGAAGTCAGTATTATATGAACATAACAGTATTCAGGTACAGAAATAAAGTAATCAAATGTACAATTAAGGTGTATAGTCTAAATAAAATTAATCTTTGTTAAAGCTACAAAATGTAATAATTCCTTGCGGCCCAAATGCTTTAAACTCGCTTAAAATGCTTACACAGTAGGGGTGTAATGGATCACAACCCACGGTACGGAACACAAGTGACCCGCGGATTAATATATATATGGGCAACACAATTGCAGTGGGCAACACAATCGCCTCACAGCAAGAAGGTCGCTGGTTCGAGCCTCGGCTGGATCAGTTGGCATTTCTGTGTGGAGTTTGGATGTTCTCCCCATGTTAGCGTGCTTTCCTCCGGGTAAGCTAAATTTTCCGTAGTGTATGAGTGTGAATGAGAGTGTATGGATGTTTCCCAGTGATGGGTTGCGGCTGGAAGGGTTGGTGGTTCATTCCGCTGTGGCGACCCCAGATTAATAAAGGGACTAAGCCGAAAAGAAAATGAATGAATGAATGAATATTTTACCATTTATTTTTGTTAAGCTGATTATTTCTTCATGTTATTTTTAATAAAATTACAGGTCCTGTGTTCTGTTTGTTAAAACCAAAAGTTTCTTGTATTACTGTTTTTAAAATAAATGGAAAGCAAATCACATTTGTCTTCTCCCCTTTTTGGCTGATCCGAAAAATGGTCCGATCCGTGACTAAAAACCTTAGCAGGATCCGAACCGTGAGATTTGTGATCCGTGACACCACAATTACACAGTCACAAGCCTTAAAAAACGCACAAGTGATAAACTTTTAATTTATTATGGTTAAGCTAAAACGACTCCACAATTTTAATGTTCTGAAGAATCTGAACCCTTTTACCTGGTATCTGCAATGTCAAGTTTAGCTTCAGTTTATTCATCCCTCAGAAAATTTAAGTGGAATTATAGTTGACCAAGAACCATATTGTTGAGTGATTGTGAATTTTAACCTCAATAGAGTGCTTGTTTGCTTTGTTTTTAAGGACTATGACTGTAAGATTTCAAGTGCATTTAAATAATTTGTACAAGAAATTATAAAAATGAAAATTCATTGCATTTAACTTTAATACAATGTAGACTATGCAGTTTAATTTGCTTACATTTAATTATTCCACTTATACTCAAATACAGGTAGACTTACAAAAATGAAAGAAATAAAATTTAATTTATGCAGATTATCTGACCTACAAAGCCATCCCAATCAATGAGTTCTTTCCTAATTGAGCTATTCAAGTCATCTGGTGAAATAATTATATTCATATTGCAATAAATATTGCAGCATTAAAAAATATTGCAATGTCTAATATTTCCAATAGCCTTATGGTTATCTATAATCCTGACTTCACATTGTAGATACCGATGTGACTATTGTGGATTCACACATTGCAATATTGATGCTAAATCTTAAAAAAAAAATCATAATTTAATCCTTCAGTGAAAAGACTTAAAAGATTTCTTATATAATTTATCAATCCAAATAGCCTTCTTATATATCAGTAGTAACCTACAATAGATAATTATTATCATGCACAGTATTTTCTGGAAGTTGTGTTTGTCATTATATGAAATGTGCTGTCACTCACATTTCAAAGCACTTTATAAAATATGACTTATCTGGGTTTTAAATGTATTTTAACAATGTAATTTGACATGTTTGACTTCCACTTGATCTCAGACCCCCTTAAAAGGACCCATCGTGTATTCAGATCCCTCAGGAGGTCCTTTTCGATTGAAGGCCCTTTTAAGTCTACTAACACAGTGAACACCAACAGAGCTGAGGTCCACTGCAGCTGGTTGCCATTCTGGTTTACCTTTTACTGAGATGGGTTTGGTTAATTTAAAGTGCACTTAGTGTATACATAAAATCACTCCTATTTGGCTTAAATATTGCACCCCTCCACAATGGACACACAAATACTCACATTTTGAGTGAATAATAATTTTCAGTTTATTTGCATAGGGACCTTTTCACTTTATAAGACCTCGGTGTATAATCAGGTGCCATTGGTTGATTTTATTTACCTTTTATATGGTTTTTTGACCCTTAAACTGCCAGTAGCCATGCATTTTATAAATCACCAAGGCCCATAGTAATTCCTAAAATCTTCTGTATCTACTCTTTTTCTACCTACAAAAAGTCACCTACATCTTTGATGACCTGAGGGTGATTTAATTCACTGCATTGTTTTCATTTTTGTTTGAACTAGCACTTAAAGGGATAGTTCACCAAAAAATGAAGATTCTGTCATCATTTATTCATCTCCACTTGTTCCAAACCGGTTTGTGTTTCTTTCTTCTGTTGAACACAAAGGAAGATTTACTGAAGAATGCTGGAAATAAACAGCCTTTGACTTCAATAGTATACTTTTTGTTCTTACCATGGATGTCAATAGCAGCTTTTTTTTTTTTACAACATTCTTCAGAATATATTGTTTTGTATTCAAAAGAAAAAAGATATTCAGAAAATAGAACCACTTGAGTGTGAGTTAACGCATTCAAATAACCAGCCCTGTTGAATGCATAACCCCTACTAATTGCAAGGATGTCATCATTTGCCCATAACTGACATTTAATTTAACACTTGACAGCATGTTTATCAAAATTCCATATCATTCTAAAAACATTATTAAATTATTATATGCAAATTACATTATAATTAATATTTTCACCTCCTAAATGCCTGCTAATATAAAAGGTCTAATTACTGATGTCCAGGGTATAGTTATGGGTCATTAGCAGCATTGTGAGAATTTCCTGTCCCAACACTTTTCTGTAAATTACACCTGATTAATTTGCCAGGATTAGATTTTTTTTTTCACTGAGAAAGCCACTGCTACTTTCTTGATTTTTACCTGCACAATTTAAACGGATGAAAACGGGGAAAATTAAACAAATAAATAAATAAATGTGGGTGAGTGGTTGGTTAGGATGCATGACAATGTTACAATAAATGTGGTAGGATTCTCAGGATGCATAAAAATGGTAAAACAAGAAACACACAAATACATGATTCAGCACGATTACAGTCGTTTTTTTCATTGATGTCCATTCATGCATCATTTTTCAAATCATTCTACTACTGTTTTGCACCAAACAAATAACAGCATTCAGGTTTGGAACAATATTAGAATGAGCAAATGACAACAGATATATTTTTGGCGGGTGAACAATCCATTGAATGTGGAACTGTTTTGCAGCAGAGGTTCATAATCAGAACAATCTGCTGGGAGCCTCATCATAAATTATGTAATTGACATATGCATTGAAAAACACAAAATGAGAGAACAACCAAATTCCGAGAATTTACACAGGGGAGCTGGGTAAAGAAGATGTCACTTAAATAGTACAACCAAATGGCCATGACAGTGTAAAGGCTTGTGGGTAAGCATGATTTATCACTAAGCATAAACCATGACATGCTTGAATGCTTGCATCTACTTTGTTCGGCTTCAGTCACCAAGCAATTTCAAGACACGCTGCACCTAATCTATAAGATGGTAAAAAGTGTGGAGGTCATTGTGAAAACTGAAGAAAGCTGGCAGGGCTAAACGAGAAAAAAATCCATCTGACCAATATGACCCTTCTCTATGCATATCGTGAGTCGGGGGGATTGTGAGACGGTTAAGATGTGCAGGGGAGACCGAAGCAGTCGAGGAGTGTGACTGTGAGTGTGAAGTGGACTTTTCAAATTCCCTTTTCTGGGTTTGAATTTTTATCCAAGTATAGAAAGGATAGGGAACAGCGCTTTATTTTACACCATCAATATGCCACCAATACTGTAATATTGCTGTATGCTTGATGCATGACAGTTTTTTTTTATTTATTACTTAGAAGAAAGCACATAAAACTTATTTACATATATCTCAAGACAGTTTATTTTTTACTTCTAATCATAGAATAAAAATAAAATGTGATTTTGATGTGAGTACACTTGGTGTGTTTTAAGTGTGAATTTTAACAATATGTTTTTTGTGCAGTTCACTTAACAGCCACTGGTGCTGCTAATGACAAAGTCTTCTGAGTGCTACTTAAACCTTTTTTACAGTGGCCAAGAATCAAATCTACTTCCCAGATGGCTTCCCAGAGACAGAGGTGCACCACGCTTGTCATAAATCATAATTTATTAGTGTTTTTAAACAAATAATGTCTATTTTAGGTTTCAGACATTTACAGTGTACTCACAATGGCTATCCAAACCGTTCGATTTGCCGGCCCTAGCCCGGAAGAGGTGGTGTGATTGAGCTCAGGCACACGACGCTTGTAGTATGAGTGCAAAACGTGGCCATCGGGGGAGTGAGTGGGAAGGACAATCATGCCCGGGCTCGGTTCAAGTGTCTAGTGTGAGTACACTCTTAAATACACATAAGTACTAGCAAAACATAACATTGATGGTTTGTAAAATGCACGCTAATGTCTATAGAGATTGCAGAAATAATAATTTTACACATAATCTGACAATGTGCATTATTTACATCACATATACACTGTTTAAGTAACTAGAATGTTTACTCTATTCTTCTCTCAGTTAAACAAACATTCATTCATTTTCTTTTCGGCTAAGTGCCTTTATTAATCTAGGGTCGCCACAGCGAAATGAACTGCCAACTTATCCACCATATGTTTTACGCCCTTCCAGCTGCAACCCATCACTGGGAAACACCCATACACTCCCATTCACACACATACACTACAGACAATTTAGCCTACCCAGTTCACCTATGTCTTTGGACTTGTGGGGGAAACCGTAGCACCCAGAGGAAACCCACGCGAACACGGGGAGAACATGCAAACTCCACACAGATCATATGTTTTTTGTGCAGTTCACTTAACAGCCACTGGTGTTGCTAATGACAAAGTCTTTACTTAGTACTACTACTTCTACTTGTGAGTAGTTAAAATAATATAATTATCAAACTGTGAAGTACATATTTTTACACATTTCTGAGGATTAGAATAATAACAGATTCTTCACAATATAATTAGGATGTTTGTCAATATTTGCAGAAAAGGGAAAAAGAAACAAAAAACAATATATCCATTAATGATCGTGGCTGAGGTAAAGTTAACATGTCGCCATGGAAACTTTAAATAAATATGTTTTAAATAACAGTCACATTAGAGAACTTTCACAGGTGGGGCATGGGGTTGTTTAAAACCTATTTGTGAAAGGATTATGGCCATACAGTTCATTGTTGTATATGTTTAGCACTAATAATATGATGATTTGTACAATTAACGTTAAATAAAGGAATGACTAAGGAAGCAGCTAGGTTCATCCTTTTTTTGGGGTCCCCCGACACATTTCTGTTATGGTCTGTGCTATTCACAATGCTTTTCTGTATTTGCATGTGTTGTGAGAATATGCATGCATGTATGTTGTCAAACAGTTTTTTTGTCAAATATGTTTTCTCTATTTGCTAGTGTTTTTCTATTTGCATGTGTTTTTTTTAATCTTTCAGCACATTTGAGCTCTCTCAGTCACTGTACCTTTCAGACAGTTTGTGGACCATGATTGGCTATATGCACCCACTGATAAACTTTCAGTGAAAGGTTAATGTGACTTTTTTTCAAACACAAGTGCCATCAGGAGCAGCAGGCAAGTGCAAAAACTCCATTAAAAATACTGTGGTGAAATAAATGTTCATATTTTAAAGACATGGCGCAGAACAATGGAATTTAATGCAGTCCTTCTTGCACAGTCTGACATCCACTTTATATCGTATATCCATCAGGCAGTAAAGATCATTGATTTTTAAAGAAAACAGACCTTAAACGTGGTAATTTTGTATCGGCATGACAGTTCGCCTGAAGCTCTTAAGCTGGGTTACTGAAAATTAAACGTCCTTGTGCATATAGCCCATTTGCATGCAACTAACAACGTCATTCACCAATCACAGTGATGTGTAGACACTGCGTTCCCTCAAATGACTCTCCGCCCATAATTTTTACATCACACTTAAGGACCTTAGTAAGAACCAGAAGCCAAAACAGATGCTGCCTCGCTCTTTATAAATATTTGTTTTGCTTTCTCCTCCAATTTATTTTGATAAGGTGCCTTGCCTCGCCCCTGATGTGTGCTGTTTTGACAGACTTACGTAGTAAATACTCGGCTGCATCCTGCTCATAATCTGCATCCTCCGGAAAGTGGTCAATCTTCTTACAGACGCCTCGAAACGTTCCTGCAGCCATGAAGAGAGCAGAGAGAGACAGATTCAAAGACCAATCTATTTCTTTTGCGTGCATGTGCTGGCACGCATACAAATACACACACTACAGGAGTCCATTTTATCTTTAAATACCAAAGTAAATGTGTCTTGGTGTGTTTATTTTCATGCGTTCTCTTAAGCATTTATCAGGTCAATGAGCACAGTTCTAGTAAGCTGCATGCTATATATTTGTGTACGTGTGTGTGTGTGCACGTATGCATGCCGTCTTGTGCATTCGCTGACAGCCCCTGTTCACTCGGCTGTGTGCTCAAGATGACAAATGAACAAAAATAACGCTTCTGCCCTCGGGCGTAACATGTGACCGGCTAATGAAGAGGTTTATCGTACCAAATACATGTGCCCTATGTAGGGGGAAACCATGCTGACATATACTGTCATATTCCCCGCTGCATTAAAGCGTGCACTGCTCAAATGCTTGCTTTGTATTGGAATTGCTTTTCAGTTTGCGAAACAGTGATGCATCGAGTTCTCTGAAGCTAATATTACTGCATATTACTGTGAAAACTGTAGCTGTTACAATGGAGGAATTCATAGCAAATACTAATACTAAATGCACAACACTGATTTTCTTTTGAGGATTATTTATAATTATTATTTTGGTGGTTACGTGTAACATGCAAGCAACCTTTTATTTCCTTTAGTCTAGATTAAACTGAACCAAAACCCAGGTCACATATATTATTAAAACATTTCATTTTTACCATACAATTACCATACTAAAATTACCATCACAAACTATGACTGGTATTAAATTATATTACACATGGTGGGAAACAGTAATAAAGTAAAATAATCAGCTGTCAGAGTGTGTTTGTATTTATGTCGACATCAGTCAGCGGATATCATTCATAAAGAATGTTTATATTGAAAATGCTATATACTATAAATCTATATAAATATAAAAAAGTATGAAATGTAAATGTTAAAAAAGTAATAATAAATAAAAAAATTTTTTTAACTTAAAATACATTCACTGGCAAATGACTCAGTATTTATTATATTAATATGTTTAATAAAAAAAGAGAAATTATAAATAATTTAAATAAAATAAAACATATTTAACTCAATCTGGAATTACATCCAAATATCCACAATACAATAGTGTTTGGGAAAAAATAAGTACTGACAGGACCAATACAAATCTTAAGCATATTTTCTAACTGTTAAAATTACATTGGCATCTCAAAGCACAAGCTGAAAGAATCTCAAAGCACAAGAATCGTTCATTGAAAAGCTCATGCCCATCAATCACCATTTAAATAACACATAGTTGTGCTTCAAATTAACATTAAACACACAGCACCTTCAGTAACCACAGACCGACTTCATGCTTTTCTTGTGAATGTTTGTGTGTGTGTGCAATGCTTTTAGCCATTTTGTTTGAGAAAGAGCCAGAGCAGGTCTCTGAGGTGCACAGCGAGCACTTTGAATGATTCAGAGTGAATCAGGGCACTCGGGCTCCTTCAGAAACCCCCTCTGGCTCTGCCCGCAGCCCAACATCACCACCGTCTACAGGTGACCCGACAGACGACCAATTCAGAGCTGTTCAGATCCGCATACACACATGGAGGCAATCACAATGCGATGAGACAGGGACTGTTATTGTTATGGTGCTTGAGACTGCTGTGACGTATTTACTTGAGTATGAAGGGCTTTCATATGATATGAATCCTCTGATAGAAAATAATTATACACCACTGACTGTGGGAGGAACATTTTGCTAATTGCCAATAAAATATGACAATTAAGCACCTCCCCAACTGTCAGAAAGAAACAATTTCTATGAATGAATGAATTAATGAATGAATGATGTACAAAAAATCCCAATCGATTTACATGAATGAATTCTTTGCAAATGGAGCCATTCATGCCATCTGGTGAAATTGTATTCATATCGCAATATATATTGAAAAAAAAAACCAAAATATTCAAATGTCCTCTATCATGCAGCCCTAGAATGAATGAATGAATGACTTTATTTATTAATGGAATAAACTAATTTCAATAATGACTTTTCAAGAGGAAAATGTTGTGATTTACCAGTAAAATAACATGAAAAACATAAATAAATAATATTTCAAAGTAAAACATATTATGTTTTTTATATATTTAGATATTTTGTGAAATAATTTTTGACAATAAAGCACTCCCTTAAATCTCTGTATACAAGCAACAATAAACAAATGAATGAAGTAATGAATCAATGAATTTACTTTTATTTAAATTAATTTAACTTAATGTTTATAATTATGCACATAATTAATTTACTTAGTCATTTTAGGGCAACATGGGCAACACGGTGGCTCAGTGGTTAGCACTGTCGCCTCACAGCAAGAAGGTCGCTGGTTCGAGTCCCAGCTAGGTCAGTTGGCATTTCTGTGTGGCGTTTGCATGTTCTCCCCATGTTCACGTGGGTTACCTCCGGGTGCTCCAGTTTCCCCCACAGTCCAAAGACATGCGCTATAGGTGAATTGAATAAACTAAATTGGCCATAGTGTATGTGTGTGGATGTGAGAGTGTATGGGTGTTTCCCAGTACTGGGTTGCAGCTGGAAGGGCATCGCTGTGTAAAACATATGCTGGATAGGTTGGTGGTTCATTCCGCTGTGGCGTCCCCTGATGAATAAAGGGACTAAGCCGAAGGAAAATTAATGAATTAATTTTAGGGAACATGTTTACTTTTAAAGGTAAAGTCAACTAATCCCCCTTTACAGCACATATAAACACAAGCTAATGTTTTTCTATCCCCTAACCCTCTTCCTAAAACATAATCTTACAAGAAATATATATATATATATATATTTTTTTTTATATATATAAAAGCTGTTGTCTTTGTAGTGACACTTGGTAATCACAATATAGGTTTATCAAGAATCCACATACGTTTACTTTGGGAAATTCAGCTTATGCTTTAAAAAGAAACACAGCTAATTCTAAATATTAGCTAACTTAGCTCACACTCCATCCTGAAGAACAAAACAAACAAACAAAAAAAAAAACATTAATAAAATGTCAAAATGTACATTTGAGGAATTGCAAGAAAGCACACATTTTGCTCAAATGAATCCCTAAAACATGATTAAGCAGATACAATCAAGACACACACTCACACACATACAGGGTTTCTAGCATTTCTGGAATGTCAAGTGAAAGACAGTCATTTCATCTCATATTTCAATAAATCACCTGTCCAGTGCCCGTGTCCACACTTATCGGTCTGTCGTAGTCTGAAGTATAAGCAGGCCTCTCTCTTCTCCAATGAGCTGCGATAGATTATAGCAGCGCTAAAAGCATCATAAGAAGCAGTCGGCTCTTTTACCTACTATCACTCAGATTTAGAGGCCAGCTCTTTGTCTCCATTTACATAACACAAACCTGCAGAATGACTGTGTGTTTGTCATGACTTCAGTCGCGGATCTGTCAGAGAGCTTTAGCAGAGGCCAGCTGAAATGCATTAGCGAGGAAGTATTTCATTAGCTTTTATCTCCGTGTTTACTATCATTACAAACAGCCTGTGAATAAATAAAAAGAACACTGATGCTATTAGCTCAAAGGGTCGTCTGGAAAAACGCCTGTGAGGAATACTTTGTTTTGGAATTAAAAGTCTTAATTTAATGTTCGGTGCAGACGATGCAATGATTCTCAATAATCTGACTGGAAAATGTAAACATTCCTTCTGTGAATCTACACACACGCACACGCACACGCACACACACACCCACGCACACCAAAAAGGAGAATTTTTTTTGTTTTTTGGAGAAAGGATTTGTCTTCATCACCACTCTGAGCTCTCATTGACCCTTTTGTCTCTGGTTCCTCTTAAAACAATTAGTCATATCTGAGTCTGTGTTTCAATAATTGATAATGATATCAATAGAGATTTAGAGAGAGAGAGAGAGAGAGAGAGAGAGAGAGAGAGAGAGAGAGAGATTTTAAATGCTTTGGCAATACATTTGTAACATTTGTCATGCCAATAAAGCGATTATTGAATTGAATTGAGAGAGCAAGTAGTTTACAGTCAAAATTAAGGTAAAATCACTAGAGACATGTTTTCAATTAAAGGCTACCTTTGTGTGGATTAGAAAACAACTCATCCGGTTGTGTTGCTCTGAGCCTCTGGTTCTCGGCATTGGAGAGGAGGTGAACAGAAAGTGGCAAGTCCCACACCGACACACCTTCGCTTTGAATAATTCAACAGAGATCTCCTCAAAGGTGATAGCTTTGTTGGAGGAGACCTGAAAGATTCCGAACTGATGGAGACATTTTCCACCCGGCCCTCCTCTTGGATTGTGTAGCCAGTGGAGCCTTTTCAGCATGGCGCTAACAGATAAAGCGACACTTTTATGAAAGGAAAAGGAGAAAAGGGGGATGAAAAGGGGCTTTTGTGTGGTTCTGCATGTCCGCGGTCCTGTGTGGCCGGTGGTGGGTGGCTGTGGGCACTGTGAAGAGCTCTGATAGCACTCGTCCTGCCTGCCTGCCTCGCTCTGATTGACACACGGTTAGTCACACTTCAGAGAAATACATGCTCAGCTTAATTTGCCTATGCATTCACCCTCAGCTTAAAGGGAACTTACAGTCAAAGTGTAAAGACTTCATTTGTGCTGAACGGAGCGAGCGTGCAGAAGTCAGCATTTCCATAAAATTTTCTGTCAAGCAAGATTTCACCCTGTTTCTGGAATATGACGGGCAAATCCACTGGCAATAGAGGAGGCAATCTCAAAGACTGATTTACATGGGAAGAATATCATAATTTCCTTTAGCTGTGTTGGAAAATATAGTGAGCTACCAACCTAAAAATCATTTCAAGGCATCATTGCACAGTGTGCTTCTTTTCTTGTTGTTTTTCTATATGTAAACATACTAGATAAAATATAAAAAATATGGGCAAATATGGACAAACTCAACAACTGGGTTAAACATTTATTCTAAAATCATTCAAAATTATTATTATATTAAAGTCGAAACCAGTGGCAGTTCCAGGAATTTTTAGTTGAGGGTGCTAAGGAGGGGCTTAAAGGTGACAATGGGTTAAAATTTTACTTTTGTATTTTTTTAAGTGTTTAGTTAGGTTTCTGCTGTGTCTACCAGCTTAGACAAGCTGAAAAGAAAATATGCAGCTGTATTTATGTGCCATAATGCACAGCTTTAGCTCCTCAAGAATGAATCGGTAAGCTAAAACACAGCCGTGATCCTGCAGCTTCAGAGACAGACGAGGGGAGCAGCAGCTCATTAGCATTTAAAAAGATATGAAGTCAAACAGTTCACTATGGACTGAGGTGTTTTTGACAGGGTAAAAAGGATGTTTATTTACACTATAAAAAATTTACCAAAGTAAGTTATGTACTTTTCTTATTAAGTCCCTAAACAATTGTATCAGCTTGTGTAAAATGGGCATCCAATGTCACCTGATACTTGTAAAAAAACAACAACTAAATAACAGAAGCTTTGAAATGGACTTATTTGACAATTTCCATTCCCCACTGTTAGTCATATAACTTCTAATGCCAACTACCAGATAAGACATTTACAAATGAATACAATTTATGCATTATAAAGTCATGTAAGTCCCAACAGTTTGTCAAACTACTTCCAAAAAAGCATTTTTTTTCTTAGTAGCTGTTCACTAGACGCATATTATGTCTACATTAGGGAAATTCATCTATTGTTGAGATTAACGGCGCATCAGTTAAGATTCAAACAAGTTGACTGGTATCTTTAAGGTAATGTTATTTTTTCATGTGCTTTTAAAGAAAAAGTGACTGCCGTTGTACATTAACCCCTTAGGTTTGACAAACAACTGCCCGCTCAGAGCAATTCCCGCACATTGAGCTGTGTGACAGCAGTTCTCCCCAATCTAAACTTCATATTGAGACTGTTGTGTTATTGCTGAGCTATTTTGCAGTGTCTGATATCTGCAGTCTTTTACTTGATGTTAAATAGCTCTCAAAATGATAGCTGTTGACAGAAATGAATGCTAATTTGTATTGTATAAGCGTGCCTAACTGGTCACTCCCCATGTCAATTGCCTATTATGCACTTTTGTCAGATTTATGTTTATTTTTCAATGAAGGGGAGGACAATAGGAAAATCATTAGTAAATGTGCTGGGGCTGAGCACGTTTCTGATGGGTTATGTAGCCCCATCAAGTTCACACAGTGAAGTTTAACTTCGCTTTAGTGAATGATTGCCAGTACTAACAAAACAGACACAGCATATTTAATTAATGTTTTGCAGTTAACATTCGCAAGTGGTTTGTAAAAGTTGTTTTCATGCTTGTTTGGGGTTATTTATTTAATAGTTGTTTGTATTTATTTGTGCAATGTTTTGACAAGCAGACATACCAGTGTTCCGAAAGCTTCAAAACAGTGAATCATTTGTGAATCAAATTGTTCAGCTGATTCGAAGCTTCAGAAAGCATTTTGTGTAAAAGGAATTTATTTGAAGCAACTGTTGTACATGTGTTGTTTATCCAGGTTTATATGGACCATTGCCCATCCAATTCTCTAAGATTAGCCTCCAAAAATACATCAACCCCACGAACAGACACAAACAAACCAAATTCTGTGCTGGAGACTCAGCAGCAGTAACATTGTTTCAGATATGTTAAAAAAAAAAAAGCAATTGTGAGATTTATTTGGAAGATCACATCACCCAGCCTAATGAGTAGTGCAATTTGTGTATCATATGTTGAGGTTTCCAATTCAGTTGCTTCTCATTTTGTAGGATATTATCTCAGAAGGCAGCTATCTATATACTGTAGGGTGTAAAAAGCAAGACAACTCACTAGGTTTTGGAACAGGCAGAATGAAAGCATGCCAGTCAGACAATAACTGTAATCATATCTCCACCGACAGCACAGCTCCTTTTTCTGCTGCTTTTAATGACCTGTGTGCATTTAATTTTGCAGGTAAGGTCTGAAAATTAAGGTCCAGCTTGCGGAGAGACTGATTGGCCTAATGGTTTAGACACGGTGAGTCATACACATTTATTAGGCATGGATTTAATGATCCTCCACAGGGCACGATATCTTCGCACAATAATATTCCTACCAACACGAGAGGCTCACTTACCAGCCAGCTAATTCAACTAAACATAACAAGGCAAAAGGAGCTTTATTTGAGCTATGCGATAAGCTGAGACATGGAGCGTCCATGTTAAATCATGTTTCTGGAGAATGGGGTAATAAATGTGCAATGTGGCCTGTCAAAGACAACTGGGGCGAGGCTGAAAGATATTAAATTGTACAAGACACAATCTTTCTTCCACTTGTGGCACTCCTCGTCTTAGCTGCTTATTACTGTTGTCTCAGCAGGACCCAAAAACTGTTGTTGTTTGTTTAAGTCCGCTTCTTCTGCTTTGGTCTTTTTCCATTAAATGGAGTTTTGATCGACGGCACACTTCAGAGGACAACCAGAAGGGTTGTGCAGCAGCTGATACAGGCAGAACCGCAGGGGCTCTCCAATGCCTCTATGGGACTGAATAGTCTGGGCAATCCTAAGGGGTTCAGCTTTACATCACTCCAGGACAATATCTCTTGCTGTCCTTACAGAAGCACTGTATCCATTCAAATGGAGTGTCCCCTCTGAAGTGGATTACCAAACACAATTTCCAAAGAAAAATTTGTGTATTTGTGTCATTTTATTTGTTGTTTGTGCATTTCACATTTCACACACACACACACACGCACGCACGCACGCACGCACGCACGCACGCACGCACGAACACACACACACACACATCTATATTAAAGACATATTTATTTTGAAATGTACTCATTTTAAACTGTTTTGATTTGAATATATTTGTAATTGTTTGTGATGTCATGAATTTTCTTAAGCCATATCTCCAATCTTAACTCACATGATCCTACAGTGTAATTGATCATTATTTATCAAGAATCTTGCCTTTTTTGTATATAAGCGTATCAGTATACTTATAAAAATATTTTGTATAAATATAATGAGAGTAATTATGACACAATTTTCATTTATGGGTGAACATGTTTTTTAATATATTCCAGAAGCGATCATAAAAGCTTTAACCTGGCACAAACACAAGTTCCACATTAAAAAACAGACCCAAATGCGGTCTGAAATCCACCAGTTTGTTTGGTAGCGAAATGCTAACTCACCCCAACAAGGCCAAAGTGCTCTGACAGAGGAATGACAGTATTCATCTAAACTGGGCTGCACTCCACATTTGTAATTCAATGAGACCATCTTGTCTTTTGGTTGCCAAAAACCAAGCTCATAAATATTTGGGCCTACAGTGCAGCACATGACAGCACAACCATGAAAGTGAACACATTTTGTGTGGGGGGGCTAATCCTAAACGCCCGTATGTTCATCCGATAAACATTTGCAAAACACCATTAGCCTGATCTGAGGGACGAGGAGTGTTTTGCTGAAGTTCACTGTATGTATGAGAGGAACTCAAAGCCAGCTGGTTTGTACATGTGTGTCTGACAGCAGCCAATGCTGACGCTGTCATTGCTGTGAAAGCACTTTTTTTTTCTGACACACATGGAATGGCCTTCATCTCATGGCTATTCTTCAGAGCCAACATGCTTGATTTAGTTTTTCATGAAAAGGAGGAAGCTGCCTGCGCACGCCAGCCAAAGGTTCCTGCCAGCCCATTCTCCATAGAGAGGTCTCCTCAGACGCTGGCCAACATCGGGTTTAATGGACTTATTTGGCTTGTTAACACTCTGTATTCACGCAAAGATGAAGTCGACACATATACACATCAATATTCAGTCCTATCCCTACTTGATCCTTTTGCTATCCAGCTATCCTTACTGGACCCTTTTAACAAGACTATGATTATACATTTCAAGCTTCGTAAATCCTCAAATGTATTTTATATTTTGATTTAAAAATAAAGTGTGTACATTTATAAAGCTAGACTATGTATTCTATTATTTTTGAATCAAATACAAAAAGCATGTTAACGCTAGCTGTTAATGCTAGCACATTAGAGTGTTTCTAATGCACCATATACGGTACATTAAATTTTAGACAGTTCTCTCTTCTGACTGCCATTATAAGTCTCTCTCAAATGTATTTATTTATTGTTACTTATGGTATTTATTTATTTGTTTTTAAGTCATGAAAACACTATCATGGAGTTTTTATTTTACTATTTGAACAAATTGGATTTCAATTTATATATTTATATACAGTTACAAGTGAGAACAAGTGAGAGAAGTTAGCCCCCTGTACATTTTTCCCCAGTACAGTTTTAATAACTAATTTCTAATATCTGATTTCTTTTATCTTTGCCATGATGACAGTACATAATATTTTTTATTAGATTAAAAAAAAAATAGAATTCAGCTATAGTATTAATAATAGTATTCAGCTATTCAGCAAAGTATTTAAAGGCTTAACTAGGTTAATTAGGCAAGTTAGTGTAATTAGGTAAGTCAATGTATAACAGTGGTTTGTTCTGTAGATAATAAAGATGCTTAAAGGGGATAATAATATTGTCCTTAAAATGATAAAAAAAAAATATTTGTAACTGTTTTTATTCCAGCCAAATTAAACAAGTAAGACTTTCTCCAGAAGAAAAACTAGTATAGGGAAAAACTGTGAAAAATTCCTTACTCTGTTTAAACATCATTTGGAAAATATTAAAAAACTTAACAGGAGGGCTAATTATTTTGACTACAACTGTATATGTACATATTTGTAATTCCAATGGTAAATTTAAATTTTTTGCATTTTTTGCAATATTTCCAAATATATGTTGCATTCATTCATTCATTCATATCGGCTTAGTCCCTTTATTAATCTGGGGTCACCACAGCGGAATGAACCGCCAACTTATCCAGCATATGTTTTACGCAGCGGATGCCCTTCCAGCTGCAACCCATCTCTGGGAAACATCCATACACACCCATTCACACTCATACACTACGGACAATTTAGCTTACCCAATTCACCTATAGCGCATGTCTTTGGACTTGTGGGGGAAACCGGAGCACCCGGAGGAAACCCACGGCAACACGGGGAGAACATGCAAACTCCACACAGAAACGCCAACTGACCCAGCCGAGGCTCGAACCAGCGACCTTCTTGCTGTGAGGCGAACATGCTATCCACTGCGCCACCGTGAGGCCTATATGTTGCATATATGACATATTTTATATAAGTAAACTCCAATTTGCAGTAATTTGTATATATTTCCATTTGTCAGATTTCTATATGAGATTCACCCTCTAAGTCTTCAGTGATTTAGAAACCCAAAAATATGAAAAAAGTCCCTAAAATACACAACATACAGTAGAAGTGGTTCAGAATAGTGTCGGACATCTACATGAAATGTGCCCAAAAAGCATTCCAAATGAGCACATGCAAGCGAGTAAACAAGTAGGGCGGCTTAAGGGAGATAACTGCATTTAATAACACAGGGAAGGAACCCGGCTTTTTCAGCAGGCTTCCTAATCACAATACTCCAGGAGATCACAAAAACACAAGACGGATAGCTCATAAAAACAGGGACACAGCCATAACTATTGTTCGGCGGTGAGCTTATGAACCCCCGCAGGTGGACATGCTGCAGATATTGAAGACACTTACTCATTGCCAAAGCCACAATAATTCTTGCGGTGACTTGTGCAGACGGGCCGGTGTGGGTGCTACTTTGAAGAGCTCGAGCGAGACTATTGAGCTCTAAGTACATTAAGAGAAACCCCCCAGAGGCCAACGCAATCAATGTTTGCCCAAGGAGTGTGAAAGTCTGTGTTTGACACCGCAGAGGACCTTGGGACTGCTGGACCTATTGTTGTTAGTGTCAGATAAAGCTCGGTATTTAGATATAGCAATTGTGTGGGCAAGCGTGCATGCTAGCATATGAGCGTTTATTCGACTATAGGCACACTGTTATGTCCCAGGGGTTGATTTTATTCATACTCAAGCTTCAGACCAGTAGGAGATGTTAACTTTCTTCTTTGTAGGTCACACAAAAAGCCTATTGTGCAGAATGTGAATCCACAAAAATGACTATGAATGCTGTGTGAAGCATCCCAGACCAGTAGTTGGTAATGTCACTTTGTAAAGACATGTATATGCATACATATATGTAATTCCCCAATTGTTGTTTTGGTTGAATGAACTAAACCTCCACTAAGGTGCAAATTACAGGAGCATCCCTAAAGGACAGCAAAACAAAATGTTTGAGGGGGTCAGCCCTTTAATTAGTGACAATTAGTTTGCTCTGATCTCTATATTAAATAATAATATCAATAATTAAAATAACAGATAATATAAATATACATTTGACCACCCCTTTAACGATTTCATACCATTTCCTACAGTCTATGCAGGAAAAATATTCATAGTCAGTAATCTGAAACTGGCAGATATACAACACCAATATGCCATAAGTGTTCTTAAGACCCTTTTCTTGTAAATTATGTGTTAAAAATTTTTAATTTTGTATTTCAAAAGACACCTAAAATCAAACATGAATGTTATTAATAATAGGTGCAGTAAAATAATAGGTGCAGTCTTTCATGGGCATCCGTTTATTAATGCTGGGATGCAAAGTTTTCAGAATTTGTCTTTGAGAGTCACACATCTGCTAAAATAGTCAATCAGAGGTTACTGTAAGTCAGCATACACTTATTATACATCAAAACACTGAAAACGTAAATAAGTTTATTTAACAAATTAGATGTATTTGAGTGAAATATATGAATTTGGATCACTGAAGCATGGATACCTACACACACACAAAAAAAGATTTTGGCTGCTTGTTCAAACTTCTTAATTAAAATGTGCTGAATCAACACAATTCTTGAGTTTTTTTGGGGGGACAGTCTAATTTTTATATGTTCACTTTTTGCAAAAACAATTAAGTTAACTTAATCGATTTGTGTTGGTACAGCATGAAGGAATTGCATGGAACCCAGTAATAATATAATATATAGTATTGTAATATATATATATTAATAATATAATATTTGACTCTGCCGATAATCAATGTATAATTCACACAGTGATTTACCAATTGACAGAATTGGAGAACAAATCTGAAACCTGTAAAATAAAAGACGTCTGAGACCTTATAGTAAAAAAGTTTTCTAGTTTTAGTTTAAAAGGGTTTTGTGCAAAAGCCCACTCATAGTCAAGATGAACCAGAAGACCTTCTTTACAGTTTTTTTGTCATGTTTCTAGATTATGGAGCCTGACATTATTATGAAATATAGAGCAGATGCTTGGTTCTATCCATCAGTTGTTTATTGGATGGAATCAAAACTAAACGTGAGCTTGTAATCAACTGTAAGAAAGGGGCAGGGTTTAAGTGGAATAAATGATTGGAAATGTCTACTTAATTACACCTGAGAAAAAGCTTGTCATTACACTCACGCTAAACTCACAATATTCATGTTAACGCTGTAATTAATCACATGAATTTTTAAATTAAACTTTTACTTTGTGTTGAATTTATAAATCAAAATGGATCATTTCAGAATATAAGATATTTGCTAATGTCCATTATTTTTTTTATAAATGTATCTGTAAATGCCAATTAGTGAATTAACATTAAGATTATGAAATAGCTAAGAAGCATTTTTCAATATTGCCAAGGTACTGTAGTCAAATATCATTAACAAATTAAAGTGCTACCAATTAACTGATTAACTAATTGAGCGTAAGATCCTGGCAGATGTAATCTAAATGTAAATATAACCCGTAAATCATGCATAGGTATACTTTGCAAAATATTTGTATACTCAGGGACACAGTGTAACTACAATATGAGCTGTGATGTGAGAGGAAAACTAATACTAATTTCTTGCAAACAGCATATTTAGTGTCATCAAGTGCTTATCAAATAGACAACTACGTCTAGGCAATTACGCAAATTGAAAAATACAGATTAAAGTATTTAAACACCCCTTTTTGAGAGTTTTCTTTGTGAGTGACAACAAAGTGACAATACTAGTGGCACAGCACATGGGCCACACACACAGGAAGATGGATTGCCAGCAACACATTCTCAGAAGCCCTGTTATCACCTAAATCAACACTCATTGAAAAGTGTTTGCACAAACAGATTTTTCAAGCCTGCTTTCTCTTGGCACCCTGTCCCTCTCGTCAATATAATACAGTCTCTTACTTTATTCCGTGCTCCCCTTTTCACAGTAACCAATATGAAATCCATCCTAGCCCTGGCATTTCCATCTCAAGCTAATGCGAGCCACTTAGTATCTCTGGCAGGTCTGTGTGAATATGTGTGCGTGTTTACCGTCCTGTATACAGCGGGCATGCATCCAAAGGAGAGTGTTTCGGGTTAGAAGAGGACCCGACGACATCCATAAAACTAAATCACCGTCCTTAGTGTCTTTCAAATAGCAGCTCATATATAAATATAATCCCTCCTCCTTGTTCTAAACCCAGTTACGTGTCACCAGTCTTTGATCAGTGAGACTAAAGGCCCTTTGAGACTAAAGGCTGTGTTCATACCAAGAATGATAACTATGAAGTTATCTATAAAGCCTAAAGTTCACTATAGATCCAATATACAGTGGGGTGTGTGTGCGAGACAAGAATTTCAATTTAGTGTGTGTCTACTGAACATATTATACTCAACAAAATAAACTAAATTTCTATACAAAAATGCAGCAAAATATGTGGTTAAAATATGGTAGCAACATATTAGGTTTTACAGATTTAACATATTTTTATGGTAAATCTATATATTGTGAATATGTGCTTCAGCCAACATTTTTGTGAAACGGCAAAACTGTTAGTTTGACTGCATTTTCTACCTAAAAGGAAAACTTCAGGGCAGTATGATGCCAACAACTTTTAATTTTCATAATAATGATATTTACAGGGACAAATAATCAATGAATAAAGCATTATTTTTGTGCAGTTGTTTGCAAAACACCAAATAAATACTACAAAACTTAAAGGTGTCTATGATTTGTAACCAAATATGTTTGCCTCACGCATCTATCTCCATATGGACAACTTTTCTGATGTTGTCAGTTTGCTTGGTAGCTGACTTGCACAGTGTTGTACTTGTGAAGCAAAATGTTATGGTTCGAGTCCAATGAAGCACTTTCCACAATAGAGATAAAAGCAATGTAAAATCTAGGTAAATCTACGCATGTGGTTGCAGTTCATTTTTTTTCTTACATTTGCATTTACTAGGTGTGGTTTACTGAAGGGTTTAGGTCAGTGGTTTGCTAGGTGATCTGTATGATAAGCCCTGCCTTCTTGTGGACGTGTATAAGAAGGATGTACATTTTTGGGGTCCAGAATGTTTACCAACCCTGTTCCTGAAGACACACCAACAGTACACATTTTTAATCTCTTCCTATTAAATACACCTGAATCAACTCATAAGAACATTAGAAGAGATTCCAAAACCTCAAATTAGTGGGTCAGATAAGGGAGACATCCAAAATATGTATTGTTGGTGCCTCTAGGAACATGGTTGGGAAACACTGCCCTAAGTAACATATTTCAGATTTACAAAAATGTAGACAGCAGCCTCTATTGCATTTGTTATATGAAATGTACAACAAAATGTACCCGAAGCAACACATACTACCTTTCACAAAACTTCCATGTTTTCCAATGAGCCTGGGCTGCAAAAACAAATGGTGACAAGATAGTATTATGATGTATCAAAGCGCATAACAAACAGCTTTTCAGTGGCTTTCAAAGTCAGAAAAAAAAGTAACAAACTACAAAAGATTTTAAAAACAACAAGCCTTACTGTTAGCGAGTGCAAGGATTAAAAGAAATCCAGAACTCTATTTTAAGTATTAAGACGTTTTACTTACTTATAACTTATCCTTTTAGTGAACACTATACAAGGCAATATGTTCTCCAATCTATATATCCCTGTAGGTTTTTGTCACTCTCCTGAAATACAATCAATTGGAGCGTTTACTAAATTATTGCCCCTAGCGAGGATCACTATAGTTGATATCCATAGTGTGAAGCATCAGAATATAATTTGAAAGGCTGCTCAATCGATTGTAAAAATACAATTTTGTCCTTAAATATAACAACCAATCGATGGTAATGTTATATTTATGTTAAGCACTAACAGTTAATTTGCTTGAAAGTTGGTGCCTTGCCTCTGTTTTAATAGGACAGTTGAAATGAAATCTGATATCACTTACCAACTCCTCACTTGTTTAAAACCTATTTCAGTTACTTTCTTCTGTTTACATTTACATTTTACATTTAATGATTTAGCAGATGCTTTTAACCAATTAAAAAATTTTATGAAATATTTAAATTATTTTCATATTTGGGTGAACTATCCCTTTAATCAATGATCCAATGAATCATTTGTTTAAATAATTGGTTCAAAAGTTTGATTTATTTAGAAGCGAAGCAAGTGACTGTCTTTATGAATGAATCATTGACTCAAATGATTCAGTCAAAAACATTCATTTAGGAATGTAAACTGTAGTGTTGGTCTGAGATGCACATCTTTTGCTTCAGCAGATAAAAGTATGTAAGTCTCCTATTGGTAATTTAGCTTTTTTGAACTGTTGCATAAAATCAATATTGCAATTACTTATTGTGTGATTACTTAATTATATCATATTGTGACAAAGTAGGGAGGTTCAATTTTCCCACTAAGAGATTAGTGCGTTGTGCCGGAGGAACAGTTGCACAGGAGACGAGAGCTGTGTTTCCCTAGGGTTTCATAAAATGACAGCCACACTCATCAAAATACATGGGGATGGGGAGGAACAATACATAAATTAACTTCCAACTTGAGTCACAAATAGAAAAAATAAACAATAGGAAAAAAAATAAGGACAAAAATCTGTGAGCCTTGTCCATGAGGACATTTATCTCAATGTTGCTTGTTATTTTTCCTCTCATGCGTCACTGCACCCTGTGCATTCACAGTTTTCAGTTTGCCACAAAACACAATAATCACTGTAAGTGACCATTCTGATATCTTACAAAAATAAAATCAAAAACCCACAAAGGGATATTTTTGCTTTCACAAAGAGATATTTTTACTTTCATATTCTGAATTATAAGCTCATTCAACTGTGTTTTAGTAAAGTGAGTGACATGCTCTATAATGTCCGTTTGTTAAAACAACCCTTATGATTAACACTTATGACCAGTGCAGTGTGTAATAAGTTACAAAGTACTAGTTACTGTAATTAAATTACTTTTTCCACTGAATAAGTAATGTAAGGGATTACTTTTATTTCTAGGTAATTTAATTACAGTTACTTATAATACACTTGCCTTAAATACTGTAAATAAATATAATAATTCTATATAAATCAATTTAGAGAGGCAGAGTATTATTTAATATCATTTATCAAGATATGATCATGCTTGAGAAAAAGCTTAAGAAAGAATGTATAATTTAGAAATCTGATCACAACAATATAAGGTATAAATTCAGAGAATGATTCAGTTATGTGTATTTCATGTGTATTTATATCAAGAGTTCTTCAGTTATATATGTATTTCAACATTTCTCAGATAGAGAAGGTTTTATTTGTCCGACAACTGCACATGCTTAAGAAACAATGGCATTTACATTTTTGGCCAATATGCAATATGTATGAAATATGTTGTCATTACTTTGAAACATTTAGTGTTTTGATACATCTATTATTTACATTTGACATGTTCATTATTTAAAACCAAATTAAAAGTTCCTGTATGATTCAAATGAAAAGAATCTAAATTTATTTTCTAATGTCTACGCATTGATATTTATATGGATTTTTAGGATTCAGTCAAGTATTAAATTACTTATAGAGTAATTAAATGGATAGTTCACCATAGAATTTACTCACTTTTCACTTGTTCAGAACCTGTTATTCTGTTGAACTCAAAACAACATATTTTGAAGAAAGCATTAACCTTTGGATTCCATAAATACTATGGAAGTCAATGGTTACAGGTTTTCAGCTTTATTGAAAAGATCAGCTTTCATATTCCAAAGAAAGAAACTTAACCAAATCTAAACAGTGCGTGAAAAGTGCAGATGTTTTGAGTGAACTATCCCTTTAAGTTACTGTTCAGATGAAGTAACTAAAAAGCCATCTAAATACACACTCAAAAAGTTTATATTGCTTGTTGTTCAAACTACTTACATAAAATAAGCTTAAACATCACAATTCCTGAGATTATTTTGGGGACAACTTAATTGTTTTATGTTCAATCCACTTAAACTTTTTTTGTGTGTGTTGGGACAACCTGACTGAATTGTGTGGAACCCTGCATTAAAATTATGTAATTAGTAATAAATTTCTTTTCATTTGAAATAATTCAGCCAACATTGCTTATGCCAATATTGTTCCTATGTGCCATTCAAATTGTTCTGTTAACTCTGCTCTCCTTTTAAATTCAGACAATTTATAAAACGACATGATAATCATCAACGTTATAGCTATCCTCCTTGTGAATGGGCCTCACGTGCTTGATTGTGCAGGGCAACTCTGAAAGGGTCATTCAAGCAAGTTATTAAAGTTAACCCAAAGCACATTCTCACAAAATCTGACGGAGCCCCATATGAATGCAGATCAGAGGGCCGGGTTCACAGCGCAACCTCGCTTTCTCCAGCTCAGACCCATAGGAGTCGGGGCCGGCTGCGTTATCTCTTGTAGCCGAGCCTCTGAGATGGGGAGGAGACGCGGGGAGCTATTTTTGCAAGCTTAACCAATGCTGTTAGAGGATCTATCAAGAGTAATTTGCCTCACAAAGGTCATCGCAGCCAGGGGCAGAGGCAGCATCACAGGCAGGAGCAGTGACTCACTACGGTCCACATTCTCCTGCCGGCTTCACAGGACGCCGTGTTCCCACCACAGCAAATCAACACACTGTCACGGAGGGATAAACTGGCATCAATACTCTATTGATTTTGCATGGCATTAGATATTAATACATCGGTTCACTAAACGTCGCATGGTTTCTGAAGCCTGGTCTATGGAAAGTGGAAATAATTGTGCTCTTAAATGGAATAGTCACAGTGCACAGTGGTTATGCTGCACGTTTGGGAAATCACTGAATGCTGTACTCTCCAAAAAACAGAGAGGAACGTGGGATAAAAAGGTCCTTGAGTTTTCATCTGCTGTCTCATATGCACACCAACAGCGCTAACTCTGAATATGACAAACAAATGATTCATCGGTAACTTTCAGACTATAATTCATTATTACTTTACAAAGAGTGTATCAACCATTGAAACCACATGCATGCAAAAAAGATGAACACACTGATGTTTTATCTTAAATATTTTTATACGCACCACGGTTGTTATAGTTTTTATTTTGATACTATTTTAAAATTTGCTCTACACTTCAGTTTAGGTTTAGTTTTTTGTTTCATTAATGTTTCAGTTTAGTATTTATTTACATATTTCTATTACATATACATATATTACAAATATTAACATATTTCTATTTAGTTTTCAGTCTAGTTAGTTTTAGTTTTAGCAAATCTAGTTTAGCAGAGTTAATTGAACACATCCAGTGTCGACCAAAGCAAAGTTTAGTGTTCGCACAGCTTACTTTAACTGCAAGCACCTTCATAATCAAAATAAAATAATTGTTTAAACAGACACTGAATCAAAAGGCATTCGAAATTAAAGCAATTAAAAGCAAAAAGTATGAATTATTCAGACTTCTTCATATTAAAGATCATACTGTACAGTATTTTCAGTTAACCCTTGTGTGCTGATCGTGGCTGTTTTGCCCCATTGACTTCCATTATAATGACATTTTTGATTGCAAAGCCATGACAGCATATAATCATGCCTTCTTGATTGTTGCTGGTTTTCCCTTTGTGAGTGTGTATGGGTGTGTGTGTGTGT
>CAIGQW010000272.1:9750406-9765159 GCA_903798125.1 Danio choprae
GTGTGTGTGTGTGTGTGTGTGTGTGTGTGTAAGAGAGAGACCTTTGCATACTTTTCTTGATATGTCTGATCAAATCAAAATAAGCACCTCAGCTTTCAGAACATAGCAAACATAGTAAGTGTATTTATGCACACTCACTAAAATCAGATGTTTTACTCCATAGAACTCCATATAAATGCCAGAAACGTTTTTGCGCAGGCGTATCTAAAGGGTTAATGCTGCCAACTGATGATCAGCAGTAAAATTTACACATTTTACCTCTTCCCAACAGGGAAAACCACCAACAATCAACAAGAATGCAATCAACAACAATCAATAATCATAACAATCAACAATCATATGCTGCCATGGCTTCGCAATCAAAAAATGTCATTATAATGGAAGTCAAGGGGGCAAAAACAGCCATGAACATAATGAAAGGGTAGTACATTTGAACAGTACACAAGAGTTAAACATGCATAGTTAACATTTTTTGGCAAATGAAAAAAGTTAGAACACATTTTATGATTATATAGAAAAGTAATTTACATAATCTTGCACTTGACTGATGTGTTTGGCTGTAAAAGCACCATCTACAGGTACTTCTATAAATAGCCCTAGGTCAGATATTCCACCACTGCTTATTAATTCTGCTTAATAATTGTGAAATTAATTTGGAGTTATTCTGCTAATTATTATTTTATTCCAGTTAATTTTTAATTGACTATTTTAGTTTCCTTTAGTAGTTTTTTATTTATTGTGAATTCTTCATTTTATGTCAGTTAACAAAAATGTTTTGGACCAATATTTTTAGTCTTAGTTTAAGTTTTCATTTAATAAAATAACCTTGACTTGCACACAGTAAAAGAGTGAGAATGGTGTGTTATACTGTGGCTTGAGCTGCATATATGCAGCTAATATGCAGAAGCATGCATGTACAACTAACTACTAATGAGGGGTTTGTAATCTGGGTCTATCTATTGTGTTTGAATTAGTTTTAAGGACAGAAGTTGTTGACTGCGGATCTTGCTTGAGGTGTGCATCTTTAGAGAACATCAAGAAAGGAAAGGTTGTTTGGAAAGCTCTTATAAGGAGATGGATTGGGCGTGTTTTATGCAAATGACTAACTTCAGAAAAGAAGTTGCTTATTTAGGATACTCCAAATTCAGTGACATTAATATAATATTACACATATAAAGGACAAATACAGTCATACAAATGATAATTAACATTTTTTTTTCATGTTTTGAATTGGCTAAGTCTTAAATGCATAAAGCTATACTAGCTGGTTTATTGCTGCACCATCGAATGATTTTCAGTGAACATGATTTATCATTGTAGTTGTTGTTGTAATCTGACAAACTACATTTTGGACAGATTTAATTGTTTTGATAAGCATTACTTATTTTACTTTTATATTATGGAATAGACATAATAGTTCATTCATTTTCTTTCGGCTTAGTCCCTTTATTAATCTGGGGTCGCCACAGCGGAATGAACCGCCAACTTATCCAGTATATGTTTTACGCAGCGGATGCCCTTCCAGCTGCAACCCATCATTGGGAAACATCCATACACTCATTCACACACATACACTATGGACAATTTTAGCTTACCCAATTCACCTATACCACATGTTTTTGGACTGTGGGGGAAACCGGAGCACCCGGAGGAAACCCACGCAAACACGGGGAGAACATGCAAACTCCACACAGAAATGCCAACTGACCCAGCCGGGGCTCAAACCAGCGACCTTCTTGCTGTGAAGCGATTGTACTACCCACTGCGCCACCGTGCTGCCCATAGACATAATAATTTACATGCTAAAGCTGATAGGGGAATGATGCATCGCTAATGAATTGTATTTGTCTAGTTTAAAGGCAAAAATTTGCTAAGTAAAATTGTAAATATTTGCACATTTACTGGAAAGTGAGTGGAAAGCGTGAAATATTATTATCCATCTACTTGTAATACTTAATCTGTTTATGTCATGGGGGAAAATAACTAAAAACAGTGAAAAAAATCAGAAAAATTCTGAAAAAGATTAAATTTAATATTGAAAAGTTGCTGCGTAATGTTTTTCACCTCTCATACAAAAATGATATAAAAAAAAGTAGTAAATGTAAATATACTGTGAATGTAATAAAGTAGCATTTGTTATTGTTGGGTAAATAGTTTTTTAATCATATTTTTATTTGTGTGATTTGTCAAAGATGTAGACAGATTGTAAGATTGTAGTTTATTATCCATCCATCCATCCATCCATCCACCCATCCGTCTATCTATCTTTTTCATTTGCCAAGTAGCTATATCATAGGTATCATATATAATCGTTGCCGCAAAAAACAACCCTGACTTAGGCTGTACTACATTATTGCTTACACACTTTCACCAGAAAGAACAGGCCACTTTCTTGTTGTCATTTCAAATCACCAATTTGAACCCCCCCCCCCCATAAGTCCTTACACAAAGACGTGAAGGAATTCATGTCAGCGGCACTAAATGAAAATACTGAAAGCATATAACAGTTATACTGACTGGGCTTTAACACAAAGAAACATTCATTATTAATTTCTTCTGCTCATTTAAATTGCCACCAGAAAAAGAAGAAAAAAAAGAAATCTGCTAGCGTATAGATAAAAAGTGGATTTCGACAATGTACTGCAAAGTGCTGACAAGTTTCTTCCATTACCAGTGCCATAATAAATGAAGTCCACCGTAGCCGTGCGTATTAGCCCAACCTTTTGTTCCCAGTCTAACAGCCCTCACTCGCACCTTCAGTGCACATTAAAAAGCAAAAGCGCAGGGCTGCAGTGTCCCAAGTGGCAGTGTAAGTGGTTACGGGGTTGCATGTTCACATCCCAACGAGTCGATCTCATTTGAGGATACACATGCACATCTCTCCATGCATGTTTGACACATGTTTGAGATGCTGCTTGATGATGGCCGAGCAGCATCTCATACTTTTGGTATTTCAGCTTCTCCAAAGCCTTCATGAACAAGGGGAGGAGGAGGAGGAGGATAAGGAGGAGGACGGAAAGCAGGGTTGAGGATGGGGGAAGGTATGGAGATAGAGCAGTGCGGAGCGGCTAGTTTCCAAGGAGATGTGTGTGCGTGATGAGAGTGTATGAGACAGGCTTTGCTTGGGTGCACACTTGGAAGGGAAGAGTCCCTCTTCATCACTCCCTGCTTTGCCTCTATCTCTCTCTCTCGCTCTCTTTCCCCCTCCCTCGCCACCTCAGTTCCCAGGTCATCATTTATCCTGAGCACGGCCAAACCATTCCCCTGAGATCCACCTGCACTTGAGGACACACTGCATTAATCTTACACCTCCATTCAGCATATGAACCAGTGTTAAATTCTGCCGAAGCGCTCCCTTATTATTACATACATAACCACTAATGCGTCTTCCTATGATGACATGCGATGCAACACGCCGTATATTTAACCTTCATGTTCTGTTTGGGAGGCCTCCGGGCTGTTTTAATCACTACTTTAAAAATACTTCATATTTAATTTTTCAAGCATCCGGTAGAGAATCCTTGACTTTTACTGATCTTATGAGAATTGATTATAAACTTTTTTTTTTAAATTCCCTCTAAGAAAATGTTACATCACTTTTGTTTGGGTCTTACAGCGTCTTGGAATAAAACATTATTTTATATGATTAAATCATATAAAACATGATTAGCAAAACAACTAATTATTTTAATACATACAGATTCATTCCCAGGTTATAGTCAAATAATACAAATAATTATCTTGTGGCTTCACATAGTTAGTGAAAATAATTAACTGTTTTGTCATTTAAAAACGCAATTTATTCTTGGAACCGAAAAAGCTGAATTTTCAGCTTCTGAGCTTTCAGCTTTCTTCTGTCACATGATCCTTAGGAAGAAATCAATAATATGCTAATATGCTGATCTGATGCTCAAGAAAAATGTTTCATCATTACAATTAATGATTAAAACAGCTTTGCTGCTTAAGATTTCTGGGAAAGCCATTATATTATAATGTTCTTTCGTGAATATAATGTCCAAAAAATTAATAAAACATTATGAATGTCTTTGATGTCATTTATGATAAATGGATCCTTTCTAAAGTTTCAAAAATAAACAAATAAATACATTTATTTGCTCCAAATAGCAGCCTATATCATGAAGGTCTCTGTAAACTAATACATGAAAAACCAAAACAATAAATTAAAAGAACACAAAAGCAATAACTTTTGGTAACTATGTGCTTTAACGAAAACACTGGATCAGCATGCAGTGAATCACATCCTCACACAGATTCATATTATTCCTATGAATTGTAATGGTCCAATATGGTGTTTGCATTAAACATATGACTGTACCATCAGCCTTTGGCATTTGTAATTATGTGGTTGGAATCGTGATCTTAAGCAAATTTATGGCCCATAAATTCAAGTCGCACTTCAGTTTACAGCTTTTCAAAGAAGTCTTGATCAGTGTTGCTGTTTAGGCCCCCTGCAGAGACACAGTCATTTCCATATTGGCACACAGAGATGTACTTGATGAACTCAACCTGGAGCGTTTAAGACACCTGACTGATTCACAGGTAAAGAAGCTGAAGAGAAAGCAAGCCGGGTATGACAGACTACTGAAAAGACAAACTTTCAGTATCCCTCCTCAACACTAAAATCTCATTAATAGCTATTCAACAATAGGCACTTTCAAACCAACACCAGTATAGTCTTTTTCAGAGTGTAAGCATCTCTCATTTAAGGTTAGCTGAAAATTATAAGCACCGACCTATCATAATCAAATGAATAGCTCACCCAAAAAATGAAAGTGTTGACATAATTTACGTATTTACTGTCATTCCAAAACAATGTAGCTCTCATTGTGCAACATAGAAAAGATTTTCATTCATTCATTTTCTTTTCGGCTTAGTCCCTTTATTAATCTGGGGTCGCCACAGCGGAATGAACCGCCAACTTATCCAGCATATGTTTTTACACAGCGGATGCCCTTCCAGCTGCAACCCATCACTGGGAAACATCCATACACACCCATTCACACTCATACACTATAAGGACAATTTAGCTTACCCAATTCCCCTATAGCGCATGTCTTTGGACTTGTGGGGGAAACCGGAGCACCCGGAGGAAACCCACGCAAACACGGGGAGAACATGCAAACTCCACACAGAAATGCCAACTGACCCAGCCGGGGTTCGAACCAGCGACCTTCTTGCTGTGAGGCGATTGTGCTACCCACTGCGCCACCGTGCTGCCCCAGAAAAGATTTGTTTGTTTGTATATTTATTCATACATTCATTCAGTCATTCGTTTTTCCAGTTGTTGAAAGTAAGCATGGTCCAAAGCTGCATTAGACCCACCAGCTGCGTTGGACAAAAATTAAATCTTGAAATCATTTTCCAAACACATTATTTGTGTTAGTCTGAAATATGAAATAAGGTGAGTACCATGAGAAAATTTTAATTTTCAAATGACCTATCCAGTTAAGTTCAATTTACGTAATTCAACACATTAAATCAATTAACAAGTAAATATAAACAAATATAAAAAGTCAATATTTAAAATCAATATAAGTTGGCTTTTTCAACACTTTTTGCTTTCATAGTTCAAACTGTATACTTGAGAATGAGTATTTATAAGAAGTTGATTAAAAACTGAGAATGTATATAAAAAATGTATGAATTAAGACTTGATTTTACTGTGGAAAGTGGCCATTTTATAAGAGAATGCTTTAAAGAAGGCAGTTCAGTATTAAACAATGCTGACAACAGTCCCATGGTGCAGAGCATTCTGTAGGGGTTTTGTTACCCTTGAAAACATGCTGGAAAGAGGTAAGATGTTTTGCACCCCAATGCTGAGGGAAATCATATAAATTAAAGTATGAATGCATTTTATGAATGCATCTCTGAAGGGAAATTAGTTTCTTGTGAAAGGTTTTAAAATAATGTCTAAAAGGGCATTCACATATTGCATATAAAGCGTGGAAAATCCTGGCCATTAAAATCAATTCGCACTTACATATGATCAGATAAAATCAAACAGGAAGCATATTAAATAAATAAATATGTGTTATTTACCAGAGTAAAATCCAGTTAGCTAATCATATACTTAATTAACCTTATGTCATCTTATATATCTCTGTGTGCTGGTTATTCCTGTACAGCTACAGTACGATCAGCTGTTCATCCACTGTGGCTGAGCCTTCACTGTTGTTAGAGAAAGTGAAAGTTTTTGGTACTTAGCTGACTGAAAAGTTAAAAATGTTTTCATCTTCCTGTGGTGCAGACGTGCATGAGTGTCACAACACCAGTGCTCTCCGTGAGCTTGCCTGTAATATGTCACCATTTTTAACAACTTAAGTTGTTTATATAATTGAACTGCCTCTTTGTTTACTTTGGTTATTGAAAAACCGCTCTGTTTATGCTGTTCCATCTACTGTAAAAGAGTGAATTTGCATTTTCATTCAGCCTCTCTGTTGTTTTTGCTCAGATAATGCAAATGACAGACTGAATTTTTATGCACTGTGGTAAATTAAAATAAAATCTATGATCATTTATCATTTTGACTCATTACAAAGGTTTAAAGTCTGAAATTTGAGATTGAACTTTTTATAGAATTATGTCAAAGCTTTTTATTAAAAGCGTACCGTAGTGTGTTAGTGGATAACATGTTACACTGTAAGTGTGGTTAGGAAGCACAAAAGATTGTTAAAATCATAAAATAAGGCTATGAAGCACTGGCCTGAATGATGTCAGCATAACAGAAATGTTGTTTCCACAGAGTAAATACGGATATTTTAATTTTTTTCTACAAAATAACATGTACTGATGAATCATTCACCATAAACCAGAAATGTGCATTAAGAAAGTAAAAAGAGTCAATACTGATTCCATGTTGATTCTGAACAACATCAACAGGAAAAGCTGAAAAGCAAAGCTGTCATGCATGGAGGAACAGACTGAGTGGCTGTAAAGCAGCACACTCTTGAAGGTTAAATTCAGAGAGGCTGGTCATGTAGACTTGTCCGGCAGAAAGCCTCATTATTACCTTCCTCAAAGATTTATGTACGGACATGCATAGACCATGACTCAGAGTGATAGGTTTCTACTTAAACAGATCAATCCCTCATTGATATTAAGCAAATAAATCATGCACATCTTTTTGAAGTTTAAAGTGGATCAAAAATGGCTGTGGGTATATGTGCACTGGGTGACAGTGACATACACTTCAATTAAATTAATACTGAAAAGTCAATCACTGGATTTGTGTAATCTGCCATGGCCACATCTATTGGATTGCGCCCATCCCTTTCAATTAAAGATGAGGATCTTCCCATCACACTGCAGTCATGTCACCTCTCTGCGTTCCCTGGGGCAGGAGATTAATCAAAGTTTGAAAAGACATTATGAAGTACATTATTTCGCTCCCAGTCAAGCAGTGTCAGAGCTGCCAAAACCTAAACTGCACAGAATTAAAATGAATCCGTCCAGAGGACAAAGGCAAGGAAAGAGAGGGAAGATAATAAGGAGGAAAACAGAGGAAAAGGATGAGCAAAAATGAACAAGACATTATCATGTTTTAGGGGTATATGTTGCGCTTTTGAATTACAGGGTATGTTTAAAAATCTACAGGATGTTTGGTTCAGCTCACTGAACTTATGTAAGGCTGTAGGCTTGTAGTTTGAATTGACTTTGATTTCCCCTTAAAAAGCTGCTCTGTGTGTGAGGTGGGACCACAGCCTGCTTAGAGCACCCCGATTGACAGAATGAATTAGCTGATTACAGTTTCATGACTGAATACAAAGCATCCAATGAAAATATATTCTCATCATTTTTAAGGCTTCCAAAAAAATGCTTGGTTGAATCAACCTAAACTTGGGAAAAATATGGGCAACCCCAATTCCCTAGTTAATTTTTTTAAACTAAATTATTAACCCAAATTGGGCCTCACAGTGGCGCAGTGGGTAGCATGTTCGCCTCACAGCAAGAAGGTCGATGATCGCTGGTTCGAGCCTCGGCTGGGTCAGTTGGCGTTTCTGTGTGGAGTTTGCATGTTCTCCCTGTGTTGGCGTGGGTTTCCTCCGGGTGCTCCGGTTTCCCCCACAAGTCCAAAGACATACAGTATAGGTGAATTGGGTAAGCTAAATTGTCCGTAGTGCATGAGTGTGAATAGGTGTGTATGGATGTTTCCCAGAGATGGGTTGCAGCTGGAAGGGCATCCGCTGCGTAAAACATATGCTGGATAAGTTGGCGCTGTGGCGACCCCAGATTAATAAAGGGACTAAGCCGAAATTTAAACCCAAATTTAATCTAGAAATTGGTTTCGTCCATATTTTACCAAAATATTGAAACAAACCCAGCGTTCGTAAAGTGTAGAAGAATGTATGCCAGTTGAAGATTTATTGCCATCTTTATTGGTAAAATTGTTGCACTGACGCGAACAGCGATGGATAAGTATTCTGTTGCCCATTATCAGCTTGCAATACCGAGCGATTTATACTTTTGTAGAATAGAGTGTTTATATTGAACTGCAATATAAGGTAATCAATATGATTGTTCATCTTATTTTGAATAGACAAGTGAGTAATTAGACAAATTGCCCCTGATCTATTAGTTTTAAAATGACTGCAATGATCATACTGGTTATTTAAAAAAGACTAGATTTGCGACTTAAACAAACCTTCAATTATTTTAAACCCTTTGGATTGATCTAAATATCGGAGCATTAAAATAAATTCTGGTGATAGATTGAGGTTAGTAGTGCTTCCAACGTGTCACATTAAATAATCCTCAATTACAATGAACGCAAGTGTATCCTAGAAAAGAGTCAACTAGATAGATAGATAGATAGATAGATAGATAGATAGATAGATAGATAGATAGATAGATAGATAGATAGATAGATAGATAGATAGATAGATAGATAGATAGATAGATAGGAAAGAGCAGAATCTGGAGTAGTTTCACTTTCAGAAACACAGAAGAGGTCTTACCTTCTAGACAGCAGGTTCTCCACAGCCCTGAATGGGTCATGACTTCCTCGTTCTTCCTGCTCGTCTCGTTCTCGTTATTACTCTTGACCCGGCACACTCCTCGAGAGTACAGCCAGTAGTCCGTTCCCACAGCGATAGTCATCAGACTGAACGCGGCGAAAGCGCCCACTGTGGTGATGAGCATTTGGACACCTCTGTCACACATCAACATTTTGCCTCATTTCAGGATGGGGGGTGAAAACAGGGTTCTTAGCGCGTCTCGACAAATAAAATATAAAAATCTCCTAGCCTGCCTGGTGCGCGGACTCCATGCTCCAATCGACTTCAGAAGCCCATACCATTATCATGTGTTGATTTCTGGGGTGTCGAGACTGTTGCAGTCGCTGTTGCTGCTTCTCAAGTTCAGCAAGAAGCCTCACAGTGTTTCCATCGCTTACGCGGAGAGCTGTTTGTTTCTCATTCTGGGTTGTGGAAAAACTGTCACAGACGAACAGTCTCTCATCAGCACCACAGCATTTTTGTAACTGATGTACTGGGCTGAGAGAACGACACGATGTGACTTCACAAAAACATCTTTGTTTCCCGAAAAACGCAACAAATCAGCGCTCACGCACGGAGAATAAGTATGAAAAATAGTGTCCCTCGTTAATCCAACGGAAAACACCTTCGTTCAATTGATGCATCCGGTATTTTTCTGTGAAACACGAGAGAAGAGTAAAATATCCCACTTCATGACCAGCTCGTGTCTCTTCTCCCTTCAGATCTTGCGAATATGAACAAGATGCATTTGATCATGTATGGAGCAGCATGTTATGAAGGCACCTATCAAGAAGTGATCGTTTAAACAAACAAAAATCCCAGCACTTGTAATTGCTGTCAACGGTGATGCTGGTCCCCGCAAATGTGTCTTACAGCTATGACAGCTCCCACGTTCCTCCCGAATCCGCTTGTTTGAAACACCGCCCACAGAGGGAGCGGAGCCGAGCGGAGGGAGCGCTGGCTGCTGTCCGCTGCTGCTGCTGCTGCTGTGAATGGACGGAGATGCGCGTCTAATCTCCGAGTTTCTCCCCGCACAGCGCCCCTGGCTTAACCAATGTGCTACTTAAGGCCTTCATATGCAAAGATATGGGCAAGAAGCGATGCGTGAAAAATCGGACCCTAGAGAACAGGAAGGTCCTTAAAGAGCCACAGACAATTCTGATGATTTCCTCCATTGAGACCTTTATATGGGCAATTCTGAAGAGTTTTATAGATCACTGATTTCACTGAGTTGATGGCAGAACAATTAAAAACTGCATGATTTGCATTGACCTAATTTTCAATACAGTTGGGTACCTCCCTCCCAAAATGCCTCTTGTTCGGATTCGCTTTTCCTTGAGAAAATACTGAATCTACAATGTGAAATGTACAGTGATAATTGCATGGCATTTTTAGTGACTCACTTAACATACAGTTTCACCAGTGTGGTCTGATTTTTCAAAAAACTAATCTAATGCAATTATTTCAGTGATTTTAAAACAGACAAAAGGTTAAGAAAGAGAAATCAGGAGAACTCACAGTTGTTGGATTTGATCCATTCAGCATAGACTGCTGCAGCTGTGGCATCAAAAACCAGAAGATTAAAGGGGTTCTTCCAAAAATGGAAAACTTTTGGCAACATTCAGGCTTTTCATTTAAATAGCCTGAATCGTTAAAATGTTTGTGGCCTGAAAAGGATTGTAGATGGATTTCTGGTTCTGGGCTTCTGGAACAGTTTTTTTTTTGTTTACTGTTAACACTACTGTTATTGTCTCTGTGTAACTGCAAAACCATTTTGTGGATGTGGATCCACAGTATGTAAATGTGAATGACATGTTTATATATATGCATGTATTCATTGACTACTAAAACAACAATGGTGGACTACAAGGCTGTATGTGTGCACATAGTGTTTACATACCAAGTGACTTCAACTGGCCTGACCATAATACAACCTTGTACACCATAATACAACCTTGTGTGGATCTGTGTGGTAATTGTTTTTCAAACCTTGACATTTGTATGCAATTTTGTAAAAAAAAAAAAAAAAAGTTTTTATTATATTGCTGTCATGCAAACTTACTCTAATTCCCCAATGATTTCCTCAACATTTCTCTATGGGGTTTTAAATTAAAATAGGATTTTTCATGAGTGAAATTAAAACAAAATAAAAAATCATAATGCTCCATGATGCCTGGACATTTACGCTCTAAAAATGCTGAACATTTTGATAAAATATAGACAAACCCAACATTTGGTTACAATGTTTCATTTACAAATGTAACCCAATGGTTCTTTATTTGTCACATTTTACCCAAATTTGGGCTGAAACGATCAAAGTGTCCTTATTCAAAACACAAAAAACTACAATAACTTCATTTTTTCAGCATAGCTTTATGTCTAGTTGTAGAACAAAGCATTTAAGTATCATAAAAAAAAATTCACCACCATATTTGCTTTACTCAGAATTTGAAAAACCCCACCATACAAACCCATTGAAGTATTTGGGAGAGCCAATAGTGAATTAGCCTTTCAGGTATAGATGACATGGCTCCAGCATGAGTTTTCAGTTGGGTTGTTATATAAGTTATAATTATTCAACCATTTCAACAGTCAATAACCTCACCATCACATAACAATAACACATCCCTACCTTAACATTAAATCACCATAACATTCATTCATTCATTTTCCTTCGGCTTAGTCTCTATTTCAGAGGTCGCCACAGCGGAATATACAGCCAACTATTCCAGCATATGATTTAGGCAGCTGATGCCCTTCCAGCCGCAACCCAGTATTGGGAAACACCCATACACACTCATTCACACACACACACACACACACACACGCACACACGCACGCACGCACGCACGCACGCACGCACGCACGCACGCGCGCGCGCGCACACACACACACACACACACACACACACACACACACACACACACACACACACACACACACACACACACACACACACACACACACACACACACACACACACGCACACACAATGGACAATTTAGTTTATTCAATTTACCTGTACCGCATGTCTTTGGACTGTGGGGGAGCACCCCGAGGAAACCCACACGAACACAAGGAGAACATGCAAACTCCACACAGAAATGCCAACTGGCCCAGCTGGGACTCGAACCAGCAACCTTCTTGCTGTGAGGCGACAGTGCTAACCACATTAAATCAAACCTAAACTGAGGAAGTCCATTTCCTATAACCTAAAAATCTCTGTGTTTTTTTGTAGTTGTTGAGGAAAGTATTCAGAGTGATGCTGAATTCTGTGTTGGCCTACAAAATACGTCATCACCGCATCACTCTATTAGCCTTCAAGGTTGGCCTACTCCGACAAATTAATGTCATGACTAAACAGCTTTATTGCTCACAAATTTGACTTGCCATTTTTATTTATTTATTTTGTGACAAAAATTTGCAAGGCTATGCTTAAGTGCACTAGGTCAGGGCACATTTTTTGCACATTATTCCAAGTTGTGAAATAAATGAGCAGATGAAAAACGCATGTGTCACACCTAATCTGACACATCACCTCCTTCACTGTGTGAAGATCAGATCAAAGTCTGCCTCCCACTACAGCTCACAGTGGTAGCCTATAACCACCACCCCTAAATATACTGCGTGGAAATGACAATCCTGCTTAACTTCATTCTTGATGTTTATAGGCTTCTCACTTTACACGTTTTAAGATGCATTTTTGTTAATCCAATCACAAAGTGAATGATGCTATCCATTAGATTTGTACAAAGATTTTGCGTAATTCTCTAAATGTTGATGGAAAAAAGATTATAGCTGACTAAAACATAATTTTTTAATTGATGGTTGTTGATATATTAAACCTCCAGCTCGTGCCCTAAGATGGAGCAGCACAGAATCATTGTTCTCTGTTAAGCTATAGTATGTAAAAATCAGTTTTAAAATCAAATTCAATTGAATTGGCTGATAATGACATTGAGATAATCATTCTGAGATAATGACAGCTGTTTGTGTAGCTTCTTAATGAACCACAGTCTTGTGTAGTACATGCAGCACATGAAACTACCGCAAATAATACCATGTTTTTACTCTAAACTCACATCAAAACGTCATTTAAGTGTTGATAATTCCATAGTCATGTGTTTATTAGTCTAGCTGAATCAATGAAAGGAGTTAAATCTTCTGTTTATGCAGAGACCGATTTTTCCCCGGGGGAAAAAGTTTGTGGGTTTTTGTTAGAGCGCCCTCTAGCCTTTGGAGGAAATTTATTACAGGCTTCCCTGATAAGATGTGCATAACAATCATGGCTTTACACAATCACACTTAAAATTTCAATTCAAATAATTGCCCAGCCTTAGTTAAGTCTGTTTAAAGTAATATTTAAATCACCATCTTTATTTTATATTAAAACAAATATCAGTTTATCCAGAATCATGCAGCTCTACTGAATATGAACAATTACTGCCCACTTGGGATCAGATTACTAACAGCACGTTAAAAGTGGAAACAGTGACTTTGTCCCTGCATAGCATTTAAACACACAAGTGTGTTTCCTCCTTTTTTTCACCAAGGCAATAAACAAGCAGGAAGCACCTTTATCCCCAACTCCACTATTCCTGCTTTCCTCCGACAGATCCAGCGTAAGCTTTGAGGATGAAGTTATGCCATGAATAATGCTTTATAATTCAAAAGCTGAGCTACAAATCTCTAGAAGGATAATGACAGATGGTACAAATCGAAGTAGTGTCATCTAAATCGTTGCTGTGATGCGAGAGTCTTTCAACTGACATGGCTTTGCACGAAGACCTACAAATTGCGCATATCATATTCAAACCAATAATACAATTCCGCAATCAATGTAAATGACATCCCAGTAAAATAACAAAAACAAAGGCAATAGGCTTTACAGTTGTCCAAATAAACGGAACATAACCCGTCCTAGAAGAACACTGCAATAACAAGACATCAAGCTTTTTGAGATGAATCCACTTATTCAGCATGTGCCATTTGCTGTGAAGTGATTACGATAACCCCTCTGTTCACATCCCTCTTTAACCTCTCATTCACAGTGGTTCCCCACAGAGGCACTGGGCTTGATTGATCTGGCACTGTATGAATGGCCGTGAATGAGCTCCAGATTGTCTTTAAATGGGGATGTGGGGTTTTATGTTAGAGGAACCAGAGCCATGAAGGTCAGTTCACATAGCTGTGTCATTTGCTGATGGAGCTGGAATGGAGTGAGATCGCTCAGCTTTAAGGGTGACAAGAATTCTGTTACTTCAGTAATAAAGCTAATGGCTGAAATAAAGTTTTTTAGAAGAAACTAACAGCAGAGAAATGCAGTGTATTATGGGCAAATGTGTATTTCTCCATTTTGACTTCTGGAAAGATTACTGTAGCACACTTTACAAGAATATATTCAATTTGTCCATGTTTAATTACACATGTTATTTGCAGTTTCTTCATAATCATTTGTGAAATGTAACATTTTATAGCAGTTTCTAAGAAAAAACTGCTTCAAAGTAACCAATACAGAGATTTTTTTGTCAGTGTTGTTTTCAAGCTGTCTTATTTATTTTCTGGGAACTTTGTATACATCATGTTTTATTTGTAATGCTGGTAACTCCCAATAAGGGTTTAGAATGAGCAGATATAAATATGTATTAAGATCAATAGTAGTAATGATAGTAAATTATTGATTTGCATTTTAATTATTCATTTTAATGATTAATATATACACAAACACAGCTACAAAAA
>CAIGQW010000272.1:9765559-9782177 GCA_903798125.1 Danio choprae
AACTTATGTATATATATACTTTATTCATGTTACAAATTAAGTTCCACCAACTCAAGGTAATTTATGATTGAACAATTTCATTTGAAGTTGTTATAAGTTAAAAAAAAGACTTATACAAATTGTTCTGTTAAAGGATTAGTTCACAAAAAATATAATTTGGTTACATTTTAGTTTGGGGCCAGTTCAGTTCTCACTATTAACTAGCTAGTTGCTTACTGGCTGTTTATTAGTAAAACCACACATTAATGCCTTATTTTACATAGATCCCTTAGTCCTACCTCATACCTAAACTACTACCGTACTAACTATTAATAATCAGCACATTAAATGAAGTTAAATGAATAAAAAGTTGCATTTATTAATTACTTAGTTATTAATAATAATTAGTCACCTATATAAAATGTAATTAAAAAATTTTTTAGTGTGCAGTTTCCGAATTACATAAGTCAATGTTTATTTTGCTAGCACACCTTGTTATTCTTTAGGTGACCAATTCATCTATTAGTCGCTTATTCATTCATACATTAATCCACAAAAAAAATAGTTTTGACATTCTTCAGTCACAGTCTGACTATTTGCCTCCACTTTTGGAGTGGCGATCCTTCTCTGTTGGTGTCAGTTTGAAAATACTCTTAACCCCGCCAATATTAGTTTGCTACAAGGAAATGATGGACAAAAGGAAAGCCCCACCCCCTACTCAATATTCCATTTCACTTTAAAGTACATCAACATACTTAAAAGTCTCAGTAACTTCCAGTTCACACTGACTTTAATTGTTCTTTTTCATTTTACATCTGAGGCTAACAGTACAAGTTATTACATAAAGCCAATCTCTATATAAAATGACAACCAACAATGAAAATCTACTGTGACTGTGTTCCTCACAGCAGTGACACTGTGTTGTGCTTTTAATGCTTCTGTCTCCCTTGTTCTAGGGTATATGCAATCATAATTCTGCCTTCGTCTGAGGAATAGCGGCCCTCTTTGCAAATATTTGTCACATTCCCCATTATATCAGCATTTCATTACCGTTCATTAAAATTATCCTTTCAACCCTTTCTTATGGGATTGTGAACTAAACGCATTTTAATTTGCTATGTCAGACCCAAATGCCTTTGAATGTCAAAGAATTTGACTTCTGCATGCATACTAAGTCGCATCTAATTGTAATCACAGTCGGCCAATACAACGGAGAGTCCCAGTGCTAGACAGCCACGGTGGACAAAACCCCCAATCTGGACAGCAAGGACAACAAGAGTTTCCTTGCTGTCAGAACAGGTGGCAACAACACCTGCTTCAAAACTTTTTAGTAAATTGTCACATTTAGCAGCCGGGTAGAAATAAGTTCCGATGACAAAGGCAGGTTGTACCGTATAATAAAGAACGAACAAGAGCCAAGCCCATACAGCAGTCCGTGTCGTATAGGCAAACATATAGAAGAAGAAAAGACAGAGTGCGACGACTTCTCCATTAGACCTAGCCTATGATCTTGGGCATTGTTCCACAGCAACTAATGCCATTAGACAGGAAAAGAAATCCTTACAAACAGTTAAGCTGACAGAATCTGAATGAAAGTGAATGAATAAAAGATAAATATCCGCATGAACGGATAGACACAGAGGGCAAAGCCGGCAGTCCCTCTCATCATAAAGTCTGTGTTGGAGAGGCAGCCCTCGCTGACTGTCTTATCTTATTGAGAGTCTCATTAGCATAGAAATTACTTCAGGCAGAGGCAAAAAAGCAGGACCCAGCACAGGTAACTCTCAACTCTCTCTTTCCATTAGTATGGAGAGAAACAGAAGATGTGAGGAGAGGAAAAGTTGAGTAAAAAGACAAAAATGAAGACTGGCTGAGGGCAACGAGAAGGAGCCGAGTGAAGGGAACAAGGAACAGAAAAGCGAAATACAATGTCATTTGGATAACCAAGCGATTCCTACTCTTTTGATGTTTTTTTCTTTCTTTCCAGGGCTGCATAAAAATGCCAGCCTGCGACTAGTTCTATGCGAGTAGTTCTAAGGGAGAAGTTCTACAGAAAGACAAAAGGCAGCTGCAATTTTTCAGCAAAAATGTGAAATCAGCACACAATTTTAAACCGTTACAAAAAAGTATTTTATGAGCAAAACAAAGCCAAAAATCACTTATTTGTAAAACAATACATACTAAAAAATGGAAGAATACTTCTGCATGACTAGACTGAACGCATACAGTAATATGCATGCACATGACACTGCCATTTTGATAGAATCTTATTTACACGGGGACGTTAATTGTGCTGTTTTCAAAAACATATGTTAAAAAAACATTTTCTAAATTAATAAAATAAATATTTTGCATATTTCAAAGATATTTATGTCCATGAATTTGCACATTGTTTAAACAAGATATCAATTGTGCAATCTTCTTTTAAGAAATAAGCATTCAAACCAAATGCTTATGTTTTTTGAGGTTTTGAAGTATTAGAGCCTAAACTCCATCTTATAAGGGCTTAATAATAAACGATGTTTACTATAAATGTACCACAATCATGTTGCACTGCTTGCTTCAACCTTGAATAACTCTTGCACAATATTAAACCTTAAGTACCTCTTTTGCACAATATACTGCACAACATTGTTTAATCTCATGTAAAAGTACTTGTATAGCCTTTCTTATGTGTAGCGGAATGACAATAAAGCTTGACTTGACTTGACTTAAATATAAACTCATACTTTACTACTGTACAGTAGAACATTTTCTCAACCTTCACCATTCTACAGATCAGTTTTTTAAGTGCTTTTGCGCTGATGGAATGCAACTGGCTTTTGGTTTTCTGTTTGAAAACTGTGTTTTATCATGGAATAATATAACACAATTCATTCATCCAATGAAATGAATAATATTACATTTGGTGTCCCAAACATTGGAGGCTGATTTTAGGCATTTAAGACATTCTTCGGCTCAAAGTATACTTCCTTTTGTAGTGTGTCTCAGGTGCTTGTTGTTATTCTTTTTTCATCACTGTTTGTTTACATGAACTGTACTGTACTGATAAAACCTTGTGGTCAAACTAATTACTGCCAACTTATTGCATTATTATTTTGTTTTTAAGACATACATTTGTTTGCACAGTTGATCATACACAGCCTTTTAAGGTATTTCGTTTAATAGTACGTGCAAACAAACTTATTGACACATGAGCACTATAAAGATTTATTCTTATCCAGTGTTTCAGCCTTTTCTCTCCACAAGTTATGACTGAAAAGAATGTCTTTGTATTGGTTTAAATCAAAGTGTTTTTTAAACCCCTCAAAGATGCACTTGTCAACAGTCATCTATTGCCATCTTCAATATTGCTTCTCCATTGTTTCTTTTCTGATTTTGAGACAATGGTACAGAACAGTGTCCCTAACTGTGTACAAACACATGAGTGGGAAAACTATTAGAAAAATAAGGCTGCATGTAAGTACTTGAGTGCTGTGCTGGTTACAAAATTCATCCCTCGCACACTGTACGCATATGCTAGCGTTTGCTTAGTATACTTTGGACTTAAATCTAATGCTTTTGGCAAACTCCAATAGGACAAAACAATAGGTAAAACAAAGCTTGGTTAAATGTACAAGCTATACATATAGGCACTTTGAAAATCTCCACCAGGAGCAGAATTATTCCAATCATGGCTCCAAAATGGACTCTGTAATGAACATAAACAAACCAGTTTTAAAAAGTGCTGTTAGCCTTAATATTTGCCGTAACATGATAATTAATAAGGAAAGACAAAAACTGCTTTGTATTTATCTTGGTAATTATTTTTAGAACCCTGGGGGAAGGTGCCTGTGTCAGAATCCTTCATTAATTCCGCGCTGTGGCTTGTAAAGTAGTTTTAGTCACTGCAGAGTGAACATGATAAATAAAGCCACAGGTAGCAGTGAGGTAAAGCCCTGCGGATGAGCCTGCGCTCACTGAAAGCGCCAGAATGCAGCCTCTGCTCACACACACAATCAAAGACCTTCAGAAATGTTTCAGTCTGTGAACCAACATGTCGAGCAGCGAGAACAAGCGGGACCAGAGAGAAATTTTTTGGTCACACAGTGTGAACTCTTATGTAAGATGTTAAACGGAGCTTCAGTTCGGAAAGACTGTAACCTTCATTAGGGTCAAACATCCACAAAACAAAGTTAGGTTTGCATTTACATCGAGAAATGCTGCAGTGTTCCCACAGGCAGTTTTGGGTGGGCCCAGCTGAGGCACTGAGATCGCTGCAGCCATGGAGATCAACCATGGAGTCTGTCATCATTTGTGAAGTGCATTGACCCTGGACTAAACACACATGCTCCAGTATTGCTCAAATTCATCCTTGTCAACTGCAATGGATGATGTTTCTGAACAGCCTCTGGTGCAGCAGAGCATCACAGGCCAGGCCACTGGAGGACTGCACCACTGTTCATTATAACTGCGAAAGGGGGTGGTGGGGGGAGGCATTGTGTTAAAAAAGACAATACAGGGGACTAACATGAAGTACTATACTTATTGAACCTAGCATACATAACAAAGTCTAGTGTATGTTATTTCCAGCCTGATCTCATGAGGAAATGTAACTATTTTACATTTTGTCAGTTTACTGGCTAATTCGTACAAAATCTTATGAAAATGTACAATTTTAAAAAGGAGGTGTGGCACCCAACCCAACCCTAAGCCCAACTGTCATTGGGGGATGAGCAAATTGTACTAAAATGTATGAATGTGATTGTATTAATTCATACGAATTAGCCATTAAATCAAAAAGTTGTCGTGAGATAGAGTTGATTATTTCATATTTACACAGGCAACTGGTCCCAACCACAATAACTGAGTACGGTATGCAACTACAGATAATTTGATCTAAAAAATCATCTAGACCACATCCCTTAACCCCCTAAATGTATTTTTAATTGGCTAAGTGGTGAAAATTGTTAAATAAATCACTTGTTCCTACATGTTTGTACAATTTTAATTTAATTTTATTTTAGTTTACACTTCATTGGGCCTCACAGCAAGACAGTCACTGGTTTGAGTCTCAGCTGGGTCAGTTGGCATTTCTGTGTGGAGTTTGCATGTTCTCCCTGTGTTGGCGTGGGTTTCCTCCGGGTGCTTCGGTTTCCCCTACAGTCCAAAGACATGCGCTATAGGTAAATTGAATAAACTAAATTGGATGTAGTGTATGTGTGTGAATGAGTGTGTATGGATGTTTCCCAGTACTGAGTTGCAGCTGGAAGGGCATCCTCTGTGTAAAACATATGCTGGATAAGTTGGCGGTTCATTCTGCTGTGGCGACCCCTGATGAATAAAGGGACTAAGCTGAAGGAAAATGAATGAATGAATGAATGAATGCACTTCATTATTTCGACTTTGTTTAGCAAGTGAGTTAGCATGCTCAAATAAGAGCTTTGACACTCTTTTCTTTTGTGTTCATTAACATGTGCACATTGCATAGAGAACAGTAAGTCCTAAGATCTACAGTAGTCAACATTTGAAGTGAATAAAAAAAGTCAAGAATGGATGTTGTTCAATAGTTTAGGACAACTTTGGTTTTGATCCACTTCAAATATTCTGTAATCCCAACCCAAGCTGTGCTAATTCACTTATTACTCAAACCTGACTTGCTTAGTTTTCGAAAGAAAAAACCCTGACCTGAGACAGACCTGATCAAATAAAATCGATGTGATCATAAATACCACTGATGTGTTTACTGTCCTGCTGACTGATTTAACTGCTCCATTACTTTCACAAATTTATTTACTTATTTATTATTACCTTATGTTATTGCCTGTCTGATGGATACAATTAATTTTTTAATTAAAATGGCTTTCAGTTTTGACTTTAGTGGAATGGAAAAAATACTCTCTGCTAATTTGTTAGCTGTTAGCATATGATTTATCTCTTATCCAGCGAAGAGCTTCTGCAAACAGGAAAGATATGCCTTGCATGAAAACACAATGCAATGAGGCTTTTCCTAAAGGACATCATATCTATAAAACACATTTCTGCGCATACTTCTCAAAAATGCACTTAACGTGAACGCTCAAATGCAAGCGTGACTTGTCAGTCACTCATCACTCAGAGATGATCTCATTATGTCTTATAACTGTTCATGGTTTATAAATTCATTTGGAAAATGTGCATTTGAAAAAAAGAAAAAAAAAGAAAGAAAATACGAGAGACCTTAGAACGAAAGAAAGATTTTACAGACGTAACCTGCCTGCTAATGAATTACAGGTCATTAAAAATAAAATTACAATTTTAAATTTGGAACCTCTACTCCACTATTTCACCATTTTACAAACCTGCAGCTTTGCAAAAGTTCACTCAGTGTATTGCATTCATAACCATGTGCAAATTGCTCTAAATCCTGTGAAATCTAATATCTTCAAACTTAAAAAAATTATAGCACACTTATGGATTCGGTCTTAATGTGCGTTTTCAGTGATCCGAAACAAATGATTATACAAGACAAATTAACATTTCCACCTGGTGTTAACATGTTCAAATGCATCTCTTGTGACCACTTGTGTTTGGATTTCATCGAGTCTCTTCCCTTTTGTTTTGTTACGCTCTACATCACTTTCACTCAGTGCCCACGCACAAATCCTACTGAATGAACAAACCCCTGTTACCCAGCTCATGAGTGTGTGGGAATGTAAGCGAATGAAAAGGATGTGGATGGCAACTACAATTTTAATCATAATCTGTTTATTTGCTTTAACACAATGCCATTTGAATGCATTGTTTCAATGCATTTTCTCGAAACCCGTCCCCCATGAAGGGATTTTTGTTATTTACAGCAATCTGGGTCTTCTGAAAGTTCCCAGATCAAGGCTGTGTGGCAAAGGTGATCGAGCCTTTGTTATTGCTGGCCCCTCTCTATGGAACAAGCTGTCAACCTAATCAGAACTCTGTCCTCTTTACCTGTATTTAAATCACTGGTTAAAAATCACTTACTACCTCAGCGGGCACCTTGATGTCAAAACGACATCAAAAAACATGTCAAAAATGCAAACTGATTTGATGTCAAAACCTTGATGTCATTTTTACATTCACACATTGGTGCTTTTTTGACCACCAAAATAACGAAAAACAAAAAGTATTTAAAGTTTTATTCATTTGAAAGCTTCAATTATAAATTTATACTTGACTTGTGTATCCCTGCAATTCATGTAAATTAAACAACACCAATTTGATTCTAACATTGTTGTCAAAAAATATGTTGAAAATCAATTACAGGACAGTCCTGTAATAAATCTTTGATGCGTTTTTTGACTTCCATGTTAGATGCCAATTTGATGTCATTTTAACATCATGCTAGTCAATTGCCATCAAATCAATTTGATTTCTTGAAATGTTTTTTGATGTTGTTTTTTATATCAAAGTGCCCGCTGATACCAGTGATTGTTGCCTTGACTGCTATACCTGCTGGTTCTTTTCTGATACAGCACTTTGGATCAGTTGGTAGTTGTGTGAAAGTGCTTTAGAACTGAAGAGAAAGAAAGAAAGAAAGAAAGAAAGAAAGAAAGAAAGAAAGAAAGAAAGAAAGAAAGAAAGAAAGAAAGAAAGAAAGAAAGAAAGAAAGAAAGAAAGAAAAGAAACATTTTTATATCTATTGGAATTACAAAATATTAGATTATGATTAGAATATGTTCAAATATTTTGCATATTGCAAAATACTGCAAATACAGTTCAAATACTGTGGCATATTTGATATTTTATAAATGTGAAATCAAAATATAAACTTGTATGTTCATTAATTTATTCATTTTTTTAGTTCCTTATTTATTAGGGGTCGGCACAGCGGAATGAACCACCTGAACTTGTATATCATATATGTAATTTGCATATGTTGCCATATATCCGATTTCTATGTAGGTTTAGATGCATTACATTAGCATCTACACTACAAAAGTAATCTGATTTTATACCTTCAGAAGCGCAAAACAACTTAGACCCTTTTACACCTGTAATTACCATCTTCCACTAGTGATCACATTGACAAAAACTCATTTTAAAACCAGGTGTAAATGAAGCCTGACACACCAGAGCACCTGATCTCATGCTCTCATGCTGTCAGTGCCTCCAAAGTAGAGGAATTTCTGTACATTTGCAGCTTATGCTTAATTGCGAATGGCACAGTTATAGAGTATGACTTTTCACTATGCAGTGACTAATGGCTATAATGATACGATGATAATGAAGTGATTTTCACTCTGCACAGGGTTATGATGAAAGGGATCACAGAAATAAAAGAGCCAGCGCTAAAAGGATACAGGTAAAAAATGTTGGCAAACATCCCTTGGGAACACAACTTGAAGACACCAAAGTCCCAGTGTGTCAGGATGAGCAGAGAGAAAGCCCTCACGCCGGTGTGACAAAGGAATATGAGACGTAGGAGAGGAGGGGGGCAGAGGGGGACGTGAACAGAAAAGGGCGGTCAAGAGTGGGATGGCAGCAGATAGAAACAGTGATAGTGAGTGACAGGCTCAGACAGAGGGAGGAGAGTTCACACAGGGATGAAAGGACACTTACATAATCAGAGGCTGGATCATGATCAGGCAGCGCTTGCTCTACCTCAATGCCTCTTCAGCACGAGCTGCTGTCGGAGAACAACTACATAAACATGAAGAATGCCAATTAAATGTGCCGGAAAGTTTATGACTCCTCAGAGAGAGAGAGAGAGAGAGAGAGAGAGAGAGAGAGAAAAGAGACAAAGCCAGGCTTCTGTTGGTGTATTCCTTCTGAATAACTTATCTATTCGTTCTGTTTTCTGGGAAATATTTATAGAATAAAAAAAAAGTTTCCTATGAAGTTTTTTATATTTGATGAGTGTTTTTATAATTCAAAAGCTCCGAGCTATACTGCACTCTCTGAAGATTACCGCTGATTGACAAACATGGGTGCGCGAAGGCAAGTAATTACTATTCTCTCGCCGTATCGTTTTGGGAGTTATGAACTAGACCCCTGTAAAAACACCAGTAATTATCAGTTCCAGGGCTCCCAGTAATTAGCATCCCAGATGTTTCATTACTGATCACAACAGCGGAAAGGATCATTTCTCTCCATCTATACGTGGCACTAATCCCTCGTGTTTTAAAGGGAGGCACAGCGTGTGAATCAGATTGTGGAAGCAGTTGAAGTCAGTCTGGGTTAAATCTTCTCAGTGGGTTTGTGATGATGCCATATTATTGAGTTTGCTGGAGGAGAGGGCAGTGGAGGGGCAAGAGCCACTGAAATGGAACAGAACGTCCACGAGCGGCATCTCCCCACAAAATACCTCTAATATAAGAGCACATCAGCAGGAAAGGAGAACACTTTCATCCATCTGCACCTAATGATGCTCAGAGAAGCATAGAGATAAAACCTCCTGTCTGTGTTGGGCAAGCTAGCAAACTACTCTATTGAAAAATTTAGCGAAGCTTATCTCAATGTTAATTGAAAGGAACCACTCAATTAGAAGCTACATGGAAAACTAGCTGTTACTTAATATGCATGTGTGATATAGGTATATATACTGAAGTAAAAATGGCGCAGAAACAAATTTTGGTGCAAAGATTCCTAAGATACAATATTTCACACTAAATTTAATGCAAATAAAATTGTTTGGAAATTAAAAAAGGTACACTTTGTAAATGCAACCCTGACTAATCTTTGTTTTACATCTTTGCAGTACTTTGCAGACTGGAACCCTGTTGATCCACATGAGGACAAACAGCTTGTATTCTTATATTGTTTTTGTTTTGTTTGTTCTTAAGGGAGATAAACACAATTATCATTAAGTGCCAATAAAACATAAACATGAACTGTGTTGAGGGTTAATTTAATCTTCCTCACTAATATAATTAACTGATAATTGAACTGATTAATGTTGGTGAGGACATGCTCGTCTTCTTTCTAAAAAATCTATACTGGGGAAAACATGCTTTTATTTTTAACTTTGGTTCTGTGATGAGTATGTTTAGTGGTGGTGGTATAAGGTTAGACATATAAAATATAATTAACCTGATATAAAAACAGAGAAAGTCTATGGAATGTCCTCAGTAGATTCACAAACATATGCGTGTCGTGTCGAGAGTAAGAAAGAGAGGAAAATATAATATGGCCTACTTACCTAACGTCAACGCGTGATGAGGTAGTTTGTTGTAGTGAGTGATTGAGTCGCGTGCTGCTGATATCCGTTGGATCCACTAAATATACGAATTGATCACTAAAAAGAGCAGACACTAGACTCACTCGTTGCATTATTAAGTTCTTATTTAAAAAAGCAGACCGAATTTGAATACTTATACTGCAAGTTTGAAAGGTACTGCGGGGAAAATGGCGATCACGTGATCTTGAGGGCATCCTTGCCACTGGGTTTGACCAATCATCCAACAAGCTATGTTGTCTAATTGAAATGGAGCTAAATGAAAACGATGAGAATATTTAGATTTATATGATATTTGTTTCTACACATTCCAAAACATTGAGAAAATAAGAAGACTGCCGACGATTTTTATTATGCCCACGTGTTTGCAATTAAACACAATTTTGGATTGATCTGTTGGCACAATAAGAAAAGTGCTAGTTTTATTTAAGAAATATAATACTAAAATTTAGAGTAAAATATAATAATCTAGAGATGCCGATGTCACGCCCCATTACGTTGTTGTGCATCTGTTCAGCTTAGATAAAGTGGTGCAGGAATTAAACAAAGAAGAAGAATTAACTGTGTTGGAGTTTTATAATGGGGGTTTTCATTCTTTCATTCATTCATCTTCATTTCGGCTTAGTCCCTTTATTAATCTGGGGTCGCCACAGCGGAATGAACCGCCAACTTATCCAGCATATGTTTTACGCAGCGGATGCCCTTCCAGCTGCAACCCATCTTTGGGAAACATCCATACACACCCATTCACACTCATACACTACGGACAATTTAGCTGACCCAATTCACCTGTACCGCATGTCTTTGGACTTGTGGGGGAAACCGGAGCACCCGGAGGAAACCCACGCCAACACAGGGAGAACATGCAAACTCCACACAGAAGCGCCAACTGACCCAGCCGAGGCTCGAACCAGCGACCTTCTTGCTGTGAGGCGAACGTGCTACCCACTGCGCCACTGTGAGGCCTGGGTGTTTTCAATTAATGAGAAAAATAAGGTCTGAGGTTATAATCTGACAACACTTCAATGTTATGTTTCATACCAAACCTCAAATATGTATAGGCTATGTAGTTATTGGAAACATGCATTTGGTAAACTCATAACTTCAAAACTCATAATTCAAAACTTACATTTTAAATATTGTATCTAACTAATGCTGTCAAGCAAACATTGATGCAATGTCAAGTTAAGTTTTCCTCATACTTTACTTTTCTTATAAATTGTAAAGCATATGAAAATCTCAAAGGAACCCACAACATATTATTCTTCCAGGTTCTGGCATTAATCATCATTGCATGGAGAATTGGCATCTTATTAATTTTATAGTTAAGAGATAAATTGGCAATTGTTATAAATATACATATTTATTTATTTAAATTCTTTTTCAGGTTGAAAGGTGTCAACAAGATGCTGGTTGGCAAATCTATTAATAAAGTCACTGGCATGGTAGATTTTGTTTGGTTTAATAATCAATATTACCTTGTAAATATGATTTGGTGCTTGTTGGCTTTTGTATTAGCAGAACGTGCCTGAAACCACTACAAACATGTTGAAAATCTTCTAGAGACTCAGCCAAGCCATGAAAGTGAATATTTACAATGACAACCAAAACTGGTGCGAACACATCCAATTATCATTCAACAGAATAAAGCAGCTTTTCTTCACTGCAAATGATACAAAAAATGTAGCAGGTATCTGTGTTAATTTCAGTGTAAGTAGATTCCAATTCTTCCTGATTTTTATACAGATATATTGCTGAAAATTGTCAAGAAAAATATAATGTAAAACACTATCAACACATTGCTTAATATAGTTTGACTACTATGAAGCAACAGTACAATCTACCACCTTGCTACTGAGAAATGTCGATCAACTAGCAACACTGCTTCCCATTCACTGTGCCCTATTCAGTGTGCTGCAAATATGAAGAGGTAAATGAACATGCTGTTCCCAGTTTAAATTTTTCCTCTCTGTGTACTCCATTTGTCTGTTCACAGCGAGAGAAGCCCTCCCCTTCCACTCCATGTCTGTGACTGTACACAGGCCATGTGGAAGATCCCTGGAGCCTCTGTAATAACTCTCCCGGCTTCATTAGCTCCATGCAGGCCCGCATGCTTGTTTTCATTAAAACAGGAGATTGCTTTTTAAATTGTTTTACCTCTATAAGACAGGACAGCCGGACCACTTATCACAATTAAAGAAAAGAATAAAGCACGACTCTCCCTCTCTCTCTTTCTCCGCCTCTCTGTAAGCGAGTGCTACCAAATCCAATAAATCCTTCCGTCATGCATTTCTCCTAAACGTTTTTTTAAGATCCAATGAATGAAATAAATATCAGACGCTGGGCCTTTGTCTTTTTTCCCCGTCTTCTCTTCTTCAGAATGAGAGCGTTCTCTGTGGAGGAGAATATCTCTGCGCTTTGGTGTTTGCCATGTGCGAAAGAGCAAATTGTTTTGCAGTTAATTAGGGATCTTCTTTAAAAGCGAGAACAAACGGCACAAGGAGAGAACACTAATTGAGGAAGAACAAAACGAATTCAAATCAATAGCGGCTTTTCTCCGTTTGTTTGCTCTCTGCATGGGGAGTTTGCTGGGTGAATTGAGGGGCATTTAGGGGGTGGGGAAAGTGGGAGGGAAGCCACCGCTGGGATATAATGCATGCTAAAACACACACCATGCACCCAACATTGTTTTAATTACATCCCATACAAAAAGCAGGAAAAGGGGCGCGTCTGTTGGTCTGTAAATCTCACTGCAGGGGCCTGCTAGGGTGTCATTAGAGGATAGAGGGCTGTTGCACAAGGCCCACACACCGCGCACTGTGATGCTGAAAAGAAACGTCGTCTAGATAGTCTAGTGGCTGTGCGAATACATTATAACACAAGAGAAGCCGGGCTGATCAGATAATTACATTAGCAACAGCAGCGAATGTGGTGAGAATGTGGTTAACATGGCGTGGATATAATGGAAGGCTGACAGATTAGATCAAATTTACAATTGGGAAACTGAACTTTTGTAAAAGTTGGCATTAAACCAACATTACAGCAGCCTTCCATTGTCCCTAACAGAAAACTACATGAGCTTTACATGTACAGTCAGGTTAAATATATGGTACACTGAAGTGTGGAACATAAGTGGAACACTGTATGCATGGTGGTGGGTCTAGATTTTGTCTATCAGGAATTGAATTGTCCATGAACAAATTGATTGGAGGTTAATAATTCTTTATTTATATTTTTATTAGTAAATATCATTTTTAACAACAGCTGATAAATCTTTAAAGCCTGAGTTCTGAGGCAGTTAATTATTATTAATTATTATTATTATTATTAATTATTATTTTTTAGAACAAATGTTTTTAACATTGGAATTTGAGCAGAAATACATTACCCATGAAGCTGCGTAGAAAAGTCTATCAATCAGTGGGCTACAGCAAGTGAACCATACCACAAAAGCTCTTTAGCTTCATTCACAAATTTTGTAACTGGGTTGGTCTCCCTAGTCTGTCTCAAACTGTTTTTATAGATTTATGCACATATGCAGTGAACCTGAACTGTTTCAATAGATACAATTTTAAAAAATAGTTTAATGTTTCTTTAATACTTCAGTATCAGTGACAGGTTGTTGCAAAAAAAAAAAAAAAAAAAGATGTGCATGGATAAATAATTTATAATAGTTGAAAATAACAGTTCAAAACAAAAATTTGGATTTACTGGTGACAACGGCTTGATCTTTTGTTTTGGGAAGTGAACGTAAAGGAATACGGGAAATTTAATAAGCACATTGTCCATGTTGATGGCACATTTGTTAGAAACAATTAAACTTTATGTACATCCAAGTTGCCATTTTATTGAAAAGCCTCTTACAAAAAAAGTGAAACAATGTGTGTTTGTTTGTTTGTAGATTGCTCTATTAGTGTGGTTCATTTAAATAAATGTGACGACTGCCATTTAAACCCCAGTGTGCATGAAACATGTTAATCAAGACATGAACTTAAAGATGGGTCTTGTTAAACTATCAAGCAAACGTTGGTACAATTAGACTGACATAGAAATGTAACACATACTACAGACATTTAAACAAAAAGTCAAAAACAGGACATAAAATCATAAAATCATGACCATGAAAGGTAAAGAATGCTCAAACATACCTTATTTTTCTTGTCACAGTTTGTACCATCACTCATAGATGTTTCCTATTACAGTTCTGTAGAAGCATCAGAACCACGTCCTACGGCAGGATCTTCATTTGCATGGCTTAATTTGTGTGCTGATGTTGTTATAAATCCCTTACATATTTTAGAAGCTCTTCATAATTTATTTTTGAAGATTGGCTAATCTGACTGGAAGGTGGCACTTTCTTCATTGTAGCAGTCATATTGAACATTAGACCATTCGTAGTAATGTGAGTGAACCATCTTTGTATATCTATCTTGTATATCTACCTAACGTGCCCAAACTGGATGTGCTGCAGATTTTAGCTACAACTTGCCTGAACACACCTTCCTGGAATTTTCTACTTTGTCTAGTAAAAGCTTGATTAGATGGTTCAGGCTGGTGTCTAACTGGGGCTGTACCTAAATTCTGCAGGACACTGGACTTCCAGGACTGAGTTTGGGCACCTCTTTTTTTGACAGACTGAAACACAGGCTGTTTCCCAATATGCATTCTTCAGCATTCTTGCGTCCTTGTATTCTCGTGTAACGTTATCATCAACTGCCAATTTTCAGTTCCAAAGAATGCAAGAACGGAGTTCGTGTGAAATTTCCCAGATGCGTTCCTGATATTGAGGATGCATCTATGCAGACTCGGCTGGATTAGTTGGCATTTCTGTGTGGAGTTTGCATGTTCTCCCTGTGTTTGTGAATGATAGTGTATGGGTGTTTCCCAGTGATGGGTTGCAGCTGGAAGGGCATCGGCGCTCCAGGATCAAGTTTGCCCATGCCTGTTCTAGAGTCCTTCTCGTATTATCATTATGAAACCAGCAGGTGGCAGGTAAAAAAGCAAGCAAAATATTTGCATCCTCGGTGAGCGTAAATGTTCATGTATCATGCATTTCAGGCTGTACTGTGTGAACCTTACGTAAAAAATGCCAATATGGACAATGAATGTTTTCATTTGAAAAAATGAAAACCCACTAGTAGTCTAAGATAACTAAAATGTTATCACAGCCTAAAAGGTTTTCCATATGGCTCCTTATAAACACATTCATAAATTAAAAAAATAAATAAATAAAAATAAATAAAAGCAGAAATACACCTGGTGAGCAAACTTTATTCATCTTTTTGCAAAAGTAGTTGTGGAAAAGTAAAATCACGCTTTGACATGTCCTAATTACCCGTTCCCAAGAGGACTTGCTCCATTAGTGACTGTTGTGGATGTAGCATTTGATTGCACAAGTAAACTGTAAGGATGTGAGAGAATCTCTCTCAAACTGTACACTGATAAATGACTTGTGGGATGTATTCATTATGAATCATATTATTCCATAGCAAGCTTTACTTTGCCGTCTTGTCTTCATCCATATGTTCTCTTTTTTTTTTAAGGCCAACTTCGGTCTTTCAGATGGCAGAGTCTTTGTCATGGGGGATGATTTTAATTGGATTTATATAAAAAAAAATCTCCAAAGGGGGTGAGGGAAAAAAGGAAACAGGAAGAGAATGAAAAAGATCAGAACACAGCAGTCCCAGAGAATGCCTTTGAGGCACATAATGAGCTGTTGTCAAAGGCAAATAATTTCATTAGCTGTCACAATGAAAGCTACACCGAAAGTGCTCACTCAGCACTGAGCCTCAGAGAAAGCACCGAGATGACATTTCAAGAATGAAACCTTCAAATTCTCATACACGCACACACTGTGGCATTATGAGGATTCTGACGGGAAGATGAGTACTTTGGGTAACTGTTTTCATTTTTGTTTATTTATACTGTTTTGTTGTGTCCCAGATCTAGCGAGCCGGACAGGGGGCGAGAGGGATCTTCTTGAAGCATCAAATCATGTGGGAGTCAGCGCTGAGTGACGGCAGGCCAGGGGAATAATTTGTGTCCACAGATTGCCCATGACTCCGGTCGCATCATCTCATTTCCCAAACATGAATTTCTGCTGGCTGATAAGATGGGACATTTCTTTGGCAGATAGCATCTTGTGCTTAGCAAAACGCTCACAGGGGCCAGAGCGTCTCACCTGCCTGCAAATACTCTATGTTTGTGTGAGTCATCCAAATGTTAATACCCTGAATACGGTGAACACACACACACACACACACACACACACACACACACACACACACACACACACACACACACACACACACACACACACACACACACACACACACACACACACACACAATCATTCACACACACACACACATTCACACACATTCACACACACACACACACACACACACACACACACACACACACACACACACACTCACACACACACACACACACACACACACACACACACTC
>CAIGQW010000272.1:9782577-9796536 GCA_903798125.1 Danio choprae
CATTTATATTCAATATAACAAAAAAGAGAGAAAAATGTATTGTCATTATTGGTTCTCTTTAAAACCACAAAAACAAAGCTAATCGTTTCAAAGCTAGCTCTATCTCTGCTCTTTCAATGAATGTCCAAAATATAAAATGTGAAGGAACAGAGAGAAAAGCATTCAATTACTACCAGAAGTACAACCTGAAGTACAGTAAGTTTATCAAGAGATATACTTTTTCTATACATTCTCAGAAATAAAGGTACAAAATCTGTCACTGGGGTGGTATCTTTTCAAAGGGTATACGTTTGTACCGTATAGATGATAGTACCTTTAGACTACACTTTTGTGCCTTTAAGGTACTGTGAAGTACACATTTGTACGTTTTAGGTATTAATATGTACTGCACCTTTAATGACCTGTTTGGGGAAAAACACAATCTTAACAAAAAGGTACTGATCCCATGTGACAGATTGTGTACCTTTATTTCTGAGAGTGTATGAGGAAAAAAAATCTTATATTAATATTATACATATTATCTAACAATTTTAATCAATAAAAGAAAATTGACATTCTTCTTTAAACTGAAGGACTTAATCTTACCTTGTTCCCGTTTTAACCATCAAAAATTTCGCTGAATGAAAAACTCTGCCCTAATCAATACACGTGCACTCATACATATATCACCCACATAGGAAGCAGACAACAAAAGCAGGTTTACATTGAATATCTGTATTATAAATAGAACATATTACATATTCTGTCATAAATACATCAAGAAGTTATAGCATTAACACTTTACCAAGCATCTCATCCTGTATCTATGTGTTTGTGGCTTCAGAGACCTTGCAATCCTTTATCCCTGGAGCCTGACCTCCGAGACAAACATAAACTGTTCGGTTGGCAATTAACCAGACATTGTGTGCCTTTAAGCCTGCTAAATTTTCTCTCTAAATCACCTCGCGCTCACCCCACGCTCCAAAGTGTCAACTGATATATGCCTTTTATTTCTCTTTTTGATAACTGTCTGATCAATACACGCTGGCTTAACTTTCGACGGAGCTTGGACTGGGTCTCGTGCAGCATTATGGGATAGCACTACTGGTGGCCACACGGCGAGTATAAAATGAAGGCTAGCCAAAACACTGCGACTATTCACCTCACAGAGACAGCACCGCTATATACACACATACATACACACATACACACACTCACACACACACACACACACACACTCACACTCACACTCACACTCACAAACAGCACTAAAGAGGTTAGGATCTGTACAAGAACGGGCAGAACAGATCAATCCAGTGCCGCTTATTCAGGAGAGAGAAGGCTATCGATTTATGTTTATCTAATCTCAAAGTCATTTTCATTAGAGCTTTCACCAGGTAACTTTGAGATGCATGAATACTAGAAAACAAAATGAAGGGACAAATTACGAGCTATTCATGTGTAGTGATAATACATCTGAACATGCAAAACCTTACGCCTTTATCTTTTACTGTAAATGAGCTAAGAAATACATGTCATTTCAGAAAGTGCTTATAGTTACATTATATACACAAAGCCTATGATTGCACATAGGTGGCGGACTCGAATCACATTGCTATATACGACCGGTCTAGACCAAGCATTCAGAAATGCATGTATGATTTTTCTGTGACTGAAAACCAGAGTCTTTTTTTGGCCTGAATGATAGATACGTCCGAAAGTATTATGCCTAGAGGATAAACAAACTATTGCAATCATGCAAATTAAGCATTTGAAATCACAGGGACGTCGAAGTCCTTAGGAAAAAAAGAAAAAAGGAATGGCACATTGTGTTTCCTACAAGGTGCATAGATACACAGTTATGTACTATTAGAATTCTGTATTGCAAGACGGCGTCGACTGCGTTTGATCTATCCGGCTGTTTCTAATCCTCGTCCTGAAGGATACTGGAATATGAACTAGTAGCTCTACAAATCTTCATTTTTCCCAAACCCAGTGATATGAATCCTTCCTGAAATACAGAGTTATGGATGATAATGACCTTTTTTTTTCTTTTTCGTCCTTCTCGTTCCCTCTTCCTGAATGTCACAATAGTGAGGACACTTCTGCCAGGGATTCAGGCTGCGTACGGGAGCGCCGGCTCAAGTCATGTGTGGGAGGTAATAATATTTTGGTATAATGGGTTTAAGCCAGTGAATTAAACATTAGCTCAGCTCAAATAGAAACCAAACAGGGGAAAAAATAATGAACCGCAAATAAATAATTGAAGGCGGCATTGTTGTTTTTCAAATTGCTCACTCGGGGTTTGTTCCTCGTTTGTTGCATAGGCTGCGTTTACCGTCATATAAACACCAACAATGCAGTCTCAAAAAGCTGGAGGGCTACCGGCTCTGTGTGAATGCCAGGAAGAGGGAAACATTAAGCTGAGACTGAATTCTGGCCCCCTTTGGAAATGCGTCGAATACCGCACAGCTGTATACTGAGGTGGTCCACCTGAGCCCTTTGGTTAAATCCTGTTACAGTAGTATGAGTGAGCTTTCACGACCCTGAGCATACATGTCACACACATACAGGCAGACAGAGAGATACATGGCCAGCAGTCTCCAGTATGCTTGCTCAATTAACCCTGAGCAGGAGCCTCGTACTCCGGGTTGGTGTAGGAAAAGCCCAGGAACTCGTCCTGGTCCAGATTCATGATAAACAGCTTGTCGGTGGGCGTGAGCTCCACTGCCATTTTTGTGAACTCCCGGTCAAAGTTGCAGGTATCTCGGCTGTTCCGCTAGAGGAAGAGAAAGGAAAGATGTGTTAGTTTCATTTAGAAAAAGAAATCATATCTTCGGATCTTTAGGGATAGCTCACCCAAAATCCGGCCATTATTTATTCATCCTCATGTTGTACTAAATGTGTATGCTGTCAAAGGCCCCGATATACTCATGAAAGGAAATGATGGGAAATGTAATTTTGAACAAAATCAGGCCAAACTATTTTTTTTCAGGAGTTTGAAACAGCTTGCCGAAGTACAAACTTTGAGGAAGAGTTTGTCTTGGCTTGTAAACCCATTCGAAGAATGACTAGTATCATGTGATAGGTAGGTGTGGCTCTGGGGGTCCGCCTTCTTTGACTTGAAAATCGTGAAAAAAAAAAAACATTTGCCATTCTGTACTCTAGTAATTGTCTAGATCTGGTGCCGCCTGTTATGATGGACTAAACTGGCCTTAAGGTACATTTACATGGGAAGCCAATTTTATTGCTTCTCATTTATTTTGAATGGGTGACATCATACAGGGCCTCACAGTGGCGCAGTGGGTAGCACGATCGCCTCACAGCAAGAAGGTTGCTGGTTCGAGCCTCGGCTGGGTCAGTTGGCATTTCTGTGTGGAGTTTGCATGTTCTCCCTGTGTTGGCGTGGGTTTCCTCCGGGTGCTCCGGTTTCCCCCACAAGTCCAAAGACATGCGGTATAGGTGAATTTGGTAAGCTAAATTGTCCCTAGTGTATGTGTGTGAATGAGTGTGTGTGGATGTTTCCCAGTGATGGGTTGCAGCTGGAAGGGCATCCGCTGTGTAAAAACATATGCTGGATAAGTTGGCGGTTCATTCCACTGTGGCAACCCCAGATTAATAAAGGGACTAAGCCGAAATGAAAATGAATGAATGAATGAATGACATCATACATTGTATATTGCCCTATTGAAAATGCTAGTCAATGACTTTCATTCAACAGCAAAGCGGGCACCTTGATGTCAAAACAACGTCAAAAATGCAAATCAAGGTAGTTTATATGCATTTTAGGGATACAAAATCCAGTGTAAATTTGTAATTTGTAACTGAAGCTTTAAGATGAATTTAACTTTTCACATACTATAATACTTTTTGTGTTGCTATTTTAGTGGTTATAAGGGCATCAATGTGTGGATGTCAAATAGACGCCAAGGTTTTGATATCAAATTGATTAGCATTTTTGACATGTTTTTTGATGCCAGTGTTAATGTTAATAACAATTTGATTTCATTTTGACATCAAGTTGCCTACTGGGGAGATATATTACTCTGATGGGATATGATCAGTCTTTTTAAACGTACCAATATTTATATTATGCTCCAATGTGATTGGCTGTTGTCACTATGACAATCACATCAGCATCGAGCTTTAGACATGCCCTAACTCAAGCATTGGTGTCGATGTTAAAGCTGTTAACATCTTTAAAACAATCTACTGTATAAAGTACTAAAAAATAAACGTGAATTTACGTAACTTGAGTTGGGCCACACATCCACATTAGTATTATCAGTTGGTGTCATTTTCTCACCACTGTTATTTTAATAGTATGTTTATTTTGCTATCGAGGTATACAAAGCTCTTGCTCCCATCAGTGTTTGCAGAGTCATGATTTTGACAAGCAGTGAGTTTGATGAGTTTGACTAGCAGTGTTTCACTATAGTGGTATTTCAAATATATTTCTCCCCTAAACAAAAAAGGCAAAAATAAAACTACAGTGAGTATATCCGGGCCTTAATTTCCAGTTAAAAATCAATCAGAAATTTGTAAAAAATTTAAATAATAAAAAAAATAGAAATCCTGAAAAGTTTCAATTGGCTGCATTACATTGCGTTTCTTTCTTTGTTTCTTTTTTTACTTAACGCAATAGCCAATCAGAAGCATTTAAATTAGTCATCCCTTAGAAACTGCCCCAGATTCATAAAGATTAAAAATGGACTTTAATCCCATGGGGCCAAATATTGCTCCCCAATAGAAAAAAAGCAAAAACAGCATTTTAGATGTGTTTGAAAGAGAAAGAGATGAGGGTGAGTAAACAACAACAGAATGCTAATTTCCAGAAAACACATCCCTTTAAAACCAACAATTACATCCATACTAAATAAGAAGCTGATGGAGGATCCACTGCAGGCAGAAGCCCAGCTGTGCTAAAGGGAGAAGAGGAATTGTGTGCCGAAGAAGAAGGGATTCCACTTCAGGAGGAGACACTATAACACACACAAGCACTTAAAAAGACGCCCAGGCCACTGATGAGACTCATATCTCACTGACAGTCCCCATCAAGAGCTGCTGGGGGAGACGCTTGCTGCATTGACACACTGTGTGCTGCTGCTGCTGCTGCTGCTGCTTCTTCTTTTATGAGATGCTAAAGCGTAGGCACTGCTGGCCTTTCTCTTTTACTCTGCATCCCTCTGTCTCTGTCGCTCGGTGCGAGAGGAGTCTAAATGAAAGGGGCAGACGGTTTGTTAGGCCCACAGGCCTGTTCTTACTGGGAGAATTCCTCTCTGCTGTGGCCTTGTGTGCCAGCATGCCCGAGGGAAGAGCCAGCCTGGCTCAGAGGACACACACACACATGCATGCACACACATACACTGAGTGGGAGGACGAAGAAGGAAAGAGACACAGTTAAGAAAAGCAAGCAAGAAAGAAAGAAAGGAGTTTGGGGTGGGCAAGGTGGGTCAGAGTAAGGGATGGAGGGAATGTGACAGAAGGTGTGAGAGAGTGGAAGGGATGGAGGGGATAGGAAGAAGAGAGAGAGAGAGAGAGAGAGAGAGAGAGAGAGAGAGAGAGAGAGAGAGAGAGAGGACTTCTCTGGGGCTAGACATTGTTAATGCACTGCTTGGCAATGTAAATCCATGAAGGCAAAGGAAAACGCTGGTGTGGGGGGAGGGGCGGCGCTCAATACGCCAAAGCATCAGTGGAGCAAGAAGCTCCGGCGACGCAAATACCGGGATACACTGATATACAATGTACACAAAGCGCTAGGATATGTTGTCCTGTGGACATGCGTTTGGTAGCTGCTTGTGGGGCTGTCATATTAAAGGGAAAGGGGAAAATATTTCTGAATTGCTGTGTTCAGTAGTCAATACACAATAGGCTGTTTCTGCCTTAGAGTACAGTGAATAAACAAAAATAATTGTATTTCTCATACTATACTTTTTACCTCTTGAATGTGAATGTTTCTCCTAATCAATGTTTAAATCAAACTAGTATGACTATTTTTCATGTGTTCATATATTCATTTTGTCTTATAAATGCAATAATTTAAGATGACGGAACAACTATGCCTTCATATTGTGACTTTTAAATGGTTTTTGACAGTAATAATAATGTAAATTAACAATTAAGATGGTTTCTTGTAATTCTAGTTATCTAACAATTATGAATTTCTTGTTGGCTATTTTAATCACAGTCGTGGCTGATTGTGACTTCATATTTTAATCACTACTTGTTGTGGTCAAACATTAACATCAAACAATTGTGAATTTCAATTTCAATTGTGAACCTTGCCCTTGTATATTGTCACTACTTTTTGTAATTACACCTTAATATCAAACAGTTGTGGCTATTTTTCATATTTGTGCTTTCCTATCTCAATATTGTGGCTATTTAGCAATGTTACAATTTAAATTCTGTCACAGTTGAAACTATTTTGTTTTTGTAATAGATCTTCATATTTTACTATTGTGACTTTCTCATAATTGTGCCTTCATATTGTGACTTTTAGAAAATTTAAAGTTACATTTGTGACTATTTCTTGTCATTTTAATTATCTTACAATAGTGAGTTTTTAGTAGAGTCATTCTTGTCATTATGGACTAGCTACTGTGACAACCTATTTTTCATAACTGTGCCTTACTTTTTCCTGTAATTATGCTTTCATATCGTACTAGTAAAAATGGAAGCATAACCCACTGTTGTGTCTATTCCTTGTAGTTTAGATTATCCTACAATTGTGACTTTCTTGTCATTTTAATTGTCACAACTGTTAATTCTCACAGTTATGACATTTTCATATCCGTGTCTTTCATACTATTTTGACCATGTAATTTATTTTTATGCAGCAGTTTCTAATTATTGTGCTACAATTGTGACTATTATTCATTATTTTTGACTTACAGCGTGACTTTCTTGTAATTTTTATTTTATTTAATCCCAATTGTGACAATTTCTCATAGTTTAGACTTTATGTTTGTCAACTGTGACCATTTCTCTTAAACTAGATTTTATAGATTAGATTTGATCTCACACAACTGCAAATTCCATATGGAAATTCCATATCTTCCATATGGGCCTACTTAGTTTTTTAGAGCATGTCCCTGGCGGTGAATGATTAATCAGCGCAAATTATTCTAAATCTTCAAATGAAATAATACAATCTTCAAATGAAATATAACTTGCTCATATTCATAAATTATGCTCCTTTTTGTTAATTCTACATGTTATCCCACTATTATCTCACTGACTATTCTGTTTCACTTCAAAAAGTGCCACATTCTGGAAATAAAATTGCTTATGAATGGCAGTTCGCACTGACCTTTAGATATCAACGGTAGAGCAAAAAATGATATTGGTGGCCAAACGCATTCAAGCTTTTTTCCATAAATTAAATAGCTGTCTGTTGGATGTCTGCTTGGATAATAAGGCCAAAAATGAAGCCCATCTTGGAAAAACAATGCAATTCAGTTATTATTTCCATCTAATTTATTCAGCTCTCTGGTCAATGGTGGGCCGAAGGGAATTGTGGGTGTTTTTTTTGTTTTGTTTTTTTAAAGTAATGCAGCACAGCGCTTGGTATAAAGGCATACATTCAGTACAGTTTGAAAACAATAAATGCACAACAGCAAAACAGTGTGATCTCTTTTTTCCCCCAATGAACATAGCACCTTACAAAAACAGGAACAAGCCTCTTTCAGGTGAGGAAGACAGAGAGAGGGATGAGAGTGCCACCACAGAACAGCACAGCAAAAAGGATTTACAAACAACCAAGATCACAGACGCAGAGATAGAAGACATACGACTCCAGCTACTGGTATGCAGATCACATCAAACAAAAGCAAACTGGAGGAGAGAGACAGTCCAGAATAGAGTCTGAGATCTCCTTGCAATCCCCACATGGATAAAAACAGCTCGAGACAGAAAGAGTAAAGTGGACAGGAGGAAGAAATATGATACAACAGAAGCACATTTCCTACCTTTTGTCCATTTGCTGGTTCTCAAGCACATCACAGCACAGCGAAGCACATAAGCCACAACTCCAGAGTGATGGCCACTAGATTACCTGGGCTCTCAAGAGCCAGACAGTTCAGAGGAAAATGGCACTGGGCATTGGCATGGAAACCTCAGGACTGTGGGTCATTCATTCTCAATGGCTAATTTGAGATTGGCTTATTCAAAAGATGATGATAAAAATGTGGTGCAAGTGTTCTACAGTATAGTAATTAACCAGCCTGATCTCATGAGGAATAACTGCTTTATGTATTGTCAGAAAAGTGGCTAATTTGTACAAACTCAAATGATTTTATTTGCTTGACAACATATAAAAGGAGTTTGTGTTGAAACCATGGTATTGGTGATTCATGAAATGCAAGTCAATGGCTACAAGCACTTTTAGAGTCAAAAAAAGCATACCGGCAAAACAAAATGAATACTTATGACTCTTGACAAGTCTTATAAAGTAAAACCATCAATCTGTGCAAATTTTTTTACTGAATATTAATATATTTAATCCATAGCCAGAGCAAATGTTAATAAGTACAAAAAGGCAATCAGTGTGCTTACAAATGGAATCTTTCTATATACGGTCACCAGCATCCAGGAAAATCACAAACAAATGCCTGTTGAAAAAAATAAATAAATAAATAAAATCCAGCAAACATGACTTTAACCAGCAGATGCTCTCAGCATGTGATTTTGATCAACAGCGAATCTAGTGTAAGCAATCTAATCTAGACAGTGTAGTTGAATAAAACAACTATATATTAACACGTAAGCAAGCAAGCATTATTTTTTAAACTGCAACTTCAAAGGAGCCAAGACAAAGACAATTGACACCTGAGGTACATTTACATTTTATGTTGTGTTGCTTTGCTAGCCTGGCATAATGATCTCATTTCTGTTAATACTTTACCATTATTCACTCTAAAAGTTTAAGCAAGTTTCCTTTAAAGGCTGTTTGAAAAAGGGGTGGTAGTGAGGTTCTTTTCAATGTCATCTGCCGCTTTAAACGTGAGAGCCCTTATATTTGGTACTGATTGGCTTTATCATTTAAAGGTGATGATACACAGGGCAACTTTTAGAGCAGCGTTGCCAAGCTGTGATGCTTGACTGTTTTTCCATTGAGAATGGGAAATAAAACTGTAGCTGAAACCGTTAGATAAGTCTGCAATTATTTTAAATCCTCCAATCACTATCTAGCAGTGAATCATGTGACCGACTTGGAGCCATTCGAAAAAATCAAACAAGATAGAGGTTACTCAGCGGCAGTGTAGTGAGGAAAGGGGCTGTGAACTTGTGAAATCATTTAATGCTTACAGTGCCAACAGTAAGTGATTTAGCACATCAATGTACACTTTTGCATTGGTTTTGTGTTTCGTGCTTCCTTGTCATGTATTGCTTATATTAGCTTTATTATTATTACTATTTGTTAAGCATTATTTGTCTTATTTTGCTTCGATGATTCACTCATGCATTCAGAGAGCTGTTCAAGAATGTTTCATTGGGGCTCGGAGCAAGATGCTGGGAGCAGAGGATACCTTGTGTCTATTGTACCTCGTTGCCCGTTGATGGCAACCTTGCTCTAAAAGTTGCCGTTTGTATCATCACCTTATCAGCTAAAAAAAAAAAAAACTGAAAGGGATTCCAACAATATCTTTTCTCTGTATTGTTATAGTAGTGGTTGTTATCATTATAGTTATTGTCTTCGGTGTGAACAGTCCATAAGCACCACTTTGATGAACAATACTAACATGCGTTTTTCCTCTATGTTGTAAACAAGCAGTGTGTGTGTGTGTGTGTGTGTGTCTACACTTAAGTCATTGAATGCAATCAGGGCTGTGGCTATGGATGAAATTTTGTAAATAATGCTCAGTTTCTTGCACAGACTGATTGTTTCACTTTCATGTTAGGAGTGTCCCCCCCAAAAGTTGTGGTAGCCATTGACGCATGTTCTTTAATGTTCTTTTGAAGAAAAAATGACACCATATAGGATGGCCTGAATGTGCGTAAAATAAAACTTAAAAGATTGTATAAAAAATTTGCATCACTCATTGCATCACACACTGCACATCCTAAAACTTTGAATTGACCTTTGGAATGGCAGTGACATGGGTGTACATCTGGGCACCAGGAACAGAAAAATGTGCACCATTAAAATCAGAATGGATATAACAGATCAAAGAGCGTAAAAAGAACATCTCACAAAATATTTGTCATCCTGAAGCATAGCTAAATGATAAATGACACTAATTAGAAATGAATGATGGTCCAAAATGGTCTCAGTTGACAGGAATATCCATGCTAGCTTGCCATGCTGATGCAGGCCAGTGCCATTCTGTGTTGATTAGATACAGGTCTGTTTGACAAGATGAGATTAGCACGGGCACACCGAGCAGTTCACTTCCCATAGACAGGCTATGATGCACGTGGACATATAAGAGAACAGTGGAACAAACATCGAGAATACCGGGATGAGAGAGCTGAATCTGAATTTATCGCCCGTGGTTTCATACAGATACATAGCAGAGATAGAGTTCGAGATGCATGCTGTGCCCAAAGCCCCGAAGGGAACGATAATAAAAAAAAGCTCTCGGGAAGGAGAGAAAAGACACCCCCTCCCCTTTTAAATCCAAGGTGCTCATTTTGCCAGGCTTTAACTCCAATCGTGATTCTGTAATTTCGCGCGATACTAAGGCACAGAGCTTTCTATAAAGGAGCGGATTAGCGGCGAGCTGATGTCAGCGCAAGAAGAGAACAGCAGTATCAAACGTTGACCTGTTTTCAGCTGATAAGCCGCACACACTTCGTGCTAACCGACTCATTTAATTTGAGGCTGCGACATTCAGAATTAATTAACACTCTTGTGCCGAGCGCCAGACTCAACTGTGTACCGCATATTTGTAAAAACAACAAGTTTAAAAGATCTGCGGGACCCCCATGCTGTGGTAGTACTTACATAAGCAGGCCACATTATACAGCGCCAATAAACGTTTAATACCCCATATAAAGCGTCTCTCTAGTTTTCACCCACCCCTATGCATGTTCTTCCCATATGTCATTGGCTGAATGGTGGTGGAACAGGATGAAATGTTCTCATGTTAAGTGGCAGGCATGAAATATGCAGAGCTTAGCGTGGGCACGTGCTGCACACCGTCCAAGTTGGGTTTTATACGCCGATGCTCCGAGCAAATTGACAAGACTTGCTCTGCCAAGCAGTTCAGAAACACACACAAGTAACACACACAAGTAATGCTTTATGTGATCGAATAAAATGTCAGATCGGGTCTTGGAATACAAAATGGTCTTTTGTGGTTCCAGAGACAGCAGGTTGCAGGTTATATGCACTCAGAACTGCAATGTGGGAAAACAACGCAAAACCAAACAAAGGCTATTGATGTTTCACTTTTATTTGAATGTATATTCATGTTTTTGTGTGTGTATGTGTGTGTGTGTGTGGAAAATATTTGGCACAAAAAAGCATTGAGGATGTATTGAGCAAATCACACAGGAATGTCAAGAACACTCGCTAAAACACTAAGCTAAAATTATGCTGAATCAGTTCATGCACAAAGCTGCTATGCACATAAACACAAACCCCCCTTTTTTCCTTACTTTTTTATCTACAATACTGACCACATAGAATTCATAACATTTAAGAACATTTGACACATATTATTTGCTTATATTATTTTAAGACACTTAAAAAAATATCAAAGCCCTATGTTGAACTGCTTGCTGTATATCTATTTTGGCAGAAATGACAAATGCACAACATTTTTCTTCTTCGTCTCTTTTCTTTTAGTTTTCTAATCCCGCAGTATATATCTGGAAACCCTCTCGCACAAGAAGCCATTTTAAAGAGGTTTTCCCTTCTCTGAAATCCCATGATGAAGATATGATATGAAGCCCCAGTGGTTTCCAATAAAAGCCACTGGCCGCTAGTCAGCACGGATAACCGCTCAGGGAACTGTAATGTCTGAGAGGATCTGACCCGTTTCTGTGGATGTGTGGCTCTTGTGGCCTTTCCAGTTCCATTTAGTGATACAGTATCTGTTCCACACAAGGACTTCGCTGCTGTTACCACTGACATGAACAGTGCTGTCATATCCCGAGCTGTCAGAATGCTAAATTAGGGCTCTGCACTGACCAGCCCTCCTGTTGGACCCATTAACACGACGTCAGATAGCTTCATCTGACTACTATTGTTGCTTATGAGCAATGTTTACACGCTCAAAATGCTTTATGTTACTATTCTAATCATCACCTTTATATCCTGTTCAGCTTTGAGGCGCGATATTAAGTTCCACACAAATTCACGTACCGACACTAGGCCGGTCTCTGTTGACAAGCTTCAAGATGGAATCATTCAGGCGAAGTGAAGCTACATCAATGCGTCCCAACTAGACTAATTTGCTCATACACGAGCTCTTGAATGAAATTCAGGGTAGAATTTAAGATATTACCCATGGGTAACTACTTGTCTCTTTGTCATCATAAACCCCAAGAATGTTGAAAAATGGTTCCCATTCCTATCTAAGATAGGGGTCAGTAATATACGGCCAATGGGCTTTTAAAGGTTACTGGCTACAGTGCAAGCTCAATTCTGAAATTAGCACTTGTTCTCTCATCCTATTTCAACCGGTAATTGTCTCTAGCAGGAGGTAGTTGATTTTTAATATGCCTGTCAAATACCTTTCGATAAAATCCATCTGACCTTTAAGCAGAAGTCAAGGAAGAGGAACCATCACAGGAGTCATGCTTTCCATACATGGGTGAATGTTTGCAGATGGTGTGAGATGATCAGGCAAAAAAAAAAAAAAAAAAGGCAGATCACTACCACAATCAGGCACATCCATTAAGCTCTATTGGCCCGTACATACACGCATACAGGCACCCTAATTCATTCAGATTTACTCATGCTTTAAATGAAAAGAGAAAAAAAAAATCGTTTAAATTCAGTACTAAAGATTAAAACAAGCCTCGAGTTCACTAACACTAACTAACTAACATAGGTATCGGACAAAACAAAATCGACATGCAAACACCTTTCTGAGTTTGCATTCTTTTGGAAACAAGCAAAATGGTTTGATGATAAAATCAGCAAAAAATATCACTGCCGCAGGCTGGATAAGAAGAGTGAGGCTAGCCATTTTGCATCTTGTATGTGATTCATGCACCTTTAGTGCAAATGGCTAAATCTCAACACCGACAATCCCGAGAAAGACACATCCGAAGGTAGTTTAGAAGAGCGCTATGCAATACACACCACATTCAGGAAAGCCGTAGGAGTACAAATAGTATAAAGACAGCCAAAGTGAAAGAAGGTCTTAAGATTCAAACATTCCTCCAGCATGAATACATTCAATGGGATGTCGTGAAAGCCACAGCGATCTTTAGGCTAATCTACGAATATCGAAATTCAGCATGCATATGTATATTGATGGTTTAGTTTTGGTGCATGGCTGTTTATATACATACACGTGCCCCAGTGTATGGTACATAAACATGAGGTTTGATGAAGAGGGGGGTTGATGGAGGGTTGGGTTAGTTTTAGGGGGACGCCCTTAACTCTGGGCTTCCATGGCAGGGAATTCAGGGTTTATGAAGGAAAAGCCCTCGAATTCGTCTTGGTCGAGGTTCATGATGACCTCCTGGTCTGGAGGGGTGAGAACCGGTGGATGGCGGGTGAAAAAGCGGTCAAAGTTCTCTGCATCCCGGCCACACTGCAGGAGGGAGAAAAGAACAAGAGAGGCATGTAATGGATGTGGGATGATGAACATGGTCATAAAGACAGAAAGTAAAACACAGAACAAATAAAAGGATGGGAATGGATGTGAATAAGGATTACTCAACAGCAGTTGTAGATACAAATCCTGTTGAACTGACCAGCATTAAAACTACTTTCAGAAATAAATCAAAATGGAAGGTATGCTAAAAAAAAAACCCCCCACTCCTGAACAAATAATTTACATGTAAAATTACTACTAA
>CAIGQW010000272.1:9813064-9832160 GCA_903798125.1 Danio choprae
TATCTATCTATCTATCTATCTATCTATCTATCTATCTATCTATCTATGACAATTTATTTAAAGTAAGCATTATCACTATTAAATAGTGATTTATTACCTGTCTGTTAATAAGATATTGGCTATTTTATTTACTTTCAAAGTATATATTATGATCTTATTCTACATCGATAATCCTACATTAATCTTACTATACCCAAAATGACTACCTTAAGTCATAGTTAATGGTTTGTTAATATTGAAAATTGTACCTTAAAACAAAGTGTAGCAAAGTTAAATAATAATAATAATAATAATAATAATAATAAAATAGGAATATCCACGTTTCAGTAAGAATTACAGCACAACATTCTCCATAAGAACTTAAAACTATTTATATATCTATAAAACTCCATCTATCTATCCATCCATCCATCCATCTATGTCAGTTGTTTTCTGTTTGGCCGAGTGCTAATGTTTTACAGCCGTCCTCCTCTGAACGACAGAGACGCAGTGTAATCCGACAGCGAGATTCAGGAGAGCCTCTAGAGGACGACTAAAGCCAAAAACACAAGTGACCTGCAGCATCAGAGTCAAGTCAATTGCTTTATCTCTCCACCCTGGCCCTCTTCAGCCCACTACAGAGAAGTGTGGCAGGAGTGTTCTTCAGAGAATTCAGCACCGATGCTCTTCAACTTTAACTCTGAGTTAGTGACGCTCACTCTGCTGCTCACATGAAAGACAGAAACCTGTGGGACTTCATGCCCCATCACTGTCTAGTCAAATGAACCTGAGATGGTTCATGACCACAGGTTCACTCTTCAAATGAAATGTTCTTTTTTATTAGCTTTTGAACTACTGGGTTTCTGGGATTTTTCTAGCTTTCATGCGTACTACATAAGAATTCACACTGGACAATGATTCATCAACAACAAACTGAATTTTTAATCGCGTTCAAAGTGTTATATTCTATGTGCTTTATGTACATTGGAGCTGCACACTACTGGGGAAGAAAATAGAGCATACCATATTTAGTTTTTTCTGTGATAAATGGGTCAAAGATGAAAAGTTTTATCATCAAAACAACAAAAGTGTAATGCAGCTTTATTTCCCCCCTTGACATTTGAATGTTTCCTGTTACATTTGTATTTCTTCTAATGACCGTCACATTTTTTTTTTTTTCTGGCACAACTGAAAAATCTTATCAGGCATATATTTAACTTGATCACTGAATTATTTGATGGCATATTAAATGATTCACATTGCAACATAATTTTCATATAAAATGTTTGTACCAGTATTTTTACCCAATAAAAATATACAAATTAAATTAAAATAACTATTTTAATAATGATAAAATATTCAATTCAAATGATTCAAATTTGATAGTTTTATCTCAATGTAATTTGGAAAATATATTAAAACCAACAAATGCAAATTAAATTAGAATAAATAATAAAATGTGTTTAAAATGGGTATATAAAACTTAAAATTTAAATATTTTCCAAATAATATTTTAGACTATTTTAGACTTCTCTTCACTAATTTCACATTTAACATTTTTTTGGGATGGTGGTCACTTGAATGTGGAAAATCACTTCTGGGGTTCTGTGGCATCTAAGATATTGAAAACCCCTACTTTATAAGTGACCAAGGACCACACACAGTCAAGCCACTTAAACACAACCAACACAAACACTGAAATCTGTACTCATATACCATTCATTGTTACTATTAAGCTAAGAAACACCAGGATACCGTTTAACTTTAATATATAAATTAAAGTGTTTGTCTCAGAGAATAATGGCATATACTCTATGGCATTAGCATGAGTTAATTACAGGTTAATCTTACATTTTGCATGAACTACACCTTTAATTAGGAAAATAACAACAACAAAAAGATCTGACTGTTTTAATTGAATTGTGGTGCTTTTATTTATATGTATCTGGAATCCCCGGTCAAGAGATTTTCGATCTTTATTATGTAGCCCTTAACAGAACTTTGTATGGCAGAATCTGATCAAACAGAAAAACTTAAGAATGTAAGTAAGATTGTAAGATTGACCTTGGTACTTATATTGGATATCTTTTTGTTTTTATGTTGTCATTTCAAAGCGTTTTTTGTTCTGATTTGTTTGAAAAATGACTCCTCTTTTACATTAGCTACATTTAAAACAGTATCAGAAACAGGCGTTAAACTGAACGTGCACCATGTTCTGCATTCAGATGGCTTGACAGATGGCTGGAAAATACCACTGTACTGTTAGTGTATGGTGACAAGTGCTTACACAAATACAGCATATGCAAAGAGAAAGAGGAAAGCAGACATGGAGAGAGAGAAAGTGAGAGCGAGTCTGTGTGCGAGCTTTAGATTGGCCTTAGTCATGGCATATCAGCCCGTATCAGGCTTGCGTCCCAAGCCTCTCTCAGCGGTGTGCTGGGCTGTGTTCCATATCAAAGAACCACAGCATCCCACTTTAATCCTCCCGTATCAGAGCTGTACACTCCATCAACACTGATAATACTCTTCAATTAGCACTCAGAGCACCGCAGTCGCCCATATCTACTGTTACTGCTGCTGCACGAGCACTTCCTGCAGTACACCATCCACTGCTTCTGTCAGCTTAATTAAACCAGTCCTCAAACGCATTCTTACCCGTTTTTTTTTTTTTTTTAACAGAATTGATTCAATACCAAGTTCAGCTACTTTATCATCCCCCTATATGCTTTGTTTCAAACGTTGTTTTTGTACACAAGACACGCAGTATGCTGTAGCATAATTATGGTGTGCGATGGAACTCTGCATTTGTGTGCTTTGCAGATGCTTTAATACAAAATTAAACTTGCATTGCATTCAATCTAATGCTTTACAATAAGGTTATTGTTATTCAATGTATTTATAAACATGAACAAACAAAAAACAATACATTTATAGTGTGGGCATATCTAAAATATTTGTTAACAGTTTCTGTATTTTGTAATTCACAAGTGTTTTCTGTTTATTTACAGTTATGAATTGCATTATTGGATGTTGATCTCTGCACTGTCGACTTTTGATGTTGAAAATTCACCTCTACAGTTTAACAAAGTGACTTTAATTGACATTTTAGTAGTTTGAAAAATGATAACGTATAACAAATAATATAGAGAGAAATAAGTCTGTAAAATATCAGAAAATGTACTGGCAGCTTATTACAAGGTTTTTGTACCATAATATACCAACACCAACCCAGACAAAATATCCCTTTAAGCCATTAAAATATTCATAAATGTCACTTTTTTGAACTTTTCAAGGTTAAAAGTTGTTGGAAGAAAGATCTCATAATACAATTGAAAAGCATGATTAACGGGAAAAATAACAAATAAAAATATGAATCACAAAATATAGAAAACTGCTAATTTACGGAAATTTTTTACAATGTATATTTACTAATGTTACCAAGCAATATTTTAATATATCAGGGCGTCACGGTGGCTCAGGGGGTAGCTGGTCGCTGGTTCGAGCCTCGGCTGGGTCAGTTGGCCTTTCTGTATGGAGTTTGCATGTTCTCCCCGTGTTGGCGTGGGTTTCCTCCGGGTGCTCCGGTTTCCCCCACAAGTCCAAAGAAATGCGGAATAGGTGAATTGGGTAAGCTAAATTGTCCGTAGTGTATGTGTGTAAATGAGAGTGTGTGGGTGTTTCCCAGGGATGGGTTTCAGCTGGATAAGTTGGTGGTTAATTCCGCTGTGGCGACCCCTGATTAATTAAGGAACTAAGCCAAAGGAAAATGAATGAATGAATATTAATATCAATATATTTCAGCAGAGCAGTATGTTAATAATGTACAGATTTAAAAATGGGTAAACCGTGTGCACACAGCTCACTTATGGACTTTGATTTTCATTGTATTAATTTGTTTGTTCTCAAGGTGCGAATACTGCTAATTAGCGAGAAGAAATAAGAAAAACAAAGAAAGCAAAAACAACAGACACCTGTTGATGAGTGCTTACCGAGAGGTTTAGAATATACCTGCATGCAATTTTATTTTAATACTAGTGCAAAGACATTCCTATGATAATTTCTGGAGAAAAACTGTTTAGACATGGGATGCGCCTTTCTAGAGTGAGCCCATCAAGCTTCTGTAATTATGCATGCAATCAAGCAGAGAAGAATTTGAAAGGCTGTGCATTTGATTGTGATCACACATACAGTAGAAGAAAAACAAACAAACTAACGTTTTACCTAGCAATTGAGCCTTTGGTGTTGCTATTACCATTCTCTTACTCTATAAGCAACATGAATAGTTTTTCATGCTACATTATTGCTTGTGGGCGATGCGGTGACACAGTGGGTAGCACAATCACCTCACAGCAAGAAGGTCGCTGGTTCGAGCCTCGGCTGGGTCAGCTGGCATTTCTGTGTGGAGTTTGCATGTTCTCCCCGTGTTGGCGTGGGTTTTCATCCGGGTGCTCCGGCTTCCCCCACAAGTCCAAAGACTTGGGCTATTGGTGAATTGGGTAAGCTAAATTGGCCGTAGTGTATGAGTGTGTGTGTGAATGAGTGAGTGTGTATGGATGTTTCCCAGTGATGGGTTGCGGCTGGAAGGGCATCCACTGCGTAAAACATTTGCTGGATAAGTTGGCAGTTCATTCCGCTGTGGCGACCCCAGATTAATAAAGGGACTAAGCCGAAAAGAAAATGAATGAATGAATGAATTATTGCTTGTTTCAATACAAAAATTAGATAGTATGCAACGTTAGTATCGCACAATAATGTGAAAGTGATGTAGAGCATGATGAAAAAAGAGGGAAGGGACTTGGCGAAATCAGAACACATGGTCACGAGAGACACACTTGAATGCATGTTAATATTAGGTGGAAACAGAGCATAGATTTTGAGACATACATACAACATTTGCATACATCAATATATATGTAATGCATTACAGAGGGTTTAGTACTGTCTGAGCTGTTCTCTGCAATCTGTCAACGTAAGTGGCACAAATGAATATTCCCTCAGTCTGTGTTCAGTGCATAAAAGCCCAAATGTACATCCCCTCAAACTAAAACCCCTGCAGGCTCTTCAGAGGCAAAGGAAGAGGATTTATGTTCACTTTTTTATGGCAGAATAAGGCATCAACATTTTGATTACGACAGGTTCAATTTATTCATCCGTCCTCTGAAAGTCACAAGGCCAGACTAAATTAGTCATTCAATTACTGTGCTGGAAGAACGATTGCTTCGCTTGGTTAAGGGAAATACCTCATTTATATTGCATAGCTCCATTGTAGCTTTCCCGGCAGCTCTCCGTGCCTAAAGCTGCGCTTGTCCAAACTTACAGGATTTTCCAATCTGTCTTAAATGTCAAGGATTCATTTAGTATTCCTGCTCTATTTTGGGAGATTGTTGGGGGGAAAAGACCTTCAAGATCTGAAGCACTTGCTGCACTGCAGAATGAAGCTATTAGGGAAGTTCAGCAAGCGCTTACAGCTGAAACTATGGAGGAAGCAGAGAGACAGGACAATGAGCTCTGCAGACAAACCAGGAGAACACGAGCAGAAAGGACAAGCATCTACATCTATGGGGGAAAACAGAGGGAAAATGAAAGGATGGAGAAAATAGAGAGACGAAGGAAACAGGAAAAAAGAAGAGGAGGGGTCTTTTGTTTATCAGGCTTTACCCAGCAGCTTGCTTCATTTTCATGAAGCCAGTCAAAAGGGGCAGCATTCAGATTCTGAACGCAGAGGCTTGATTCATTATTTAATGCTCACATTAGCATGAATGTATTAGAGCGCAGGTCTCTCTGGAGACACCTGCCCTCACATCTCCCTTTCCACTTTGTATTCCAGAACTTCTTGTTCTCCCAAGACCAAAGATTTCCATTCTTTGTCCTGACTCGAATGTCACCCAAAGGCATGTTGGTTAGAAGCTGATCAAAGTCCAGCGAAAAATCTACCTTATTTTTTTCAAATGAAAGAGTCAAATTTTACATTTTTCATCCCATTTTGCACAAAAATTTCAGCATAATTTAGTGTTGTGACAATAATTTCTTTGCAAATTCAGCATATGTGGTAACTTTAGAGTGTAATGCTGCAGTTACACTAGAGTTTAAGCATGCGAAACTCTGTTGTACGGCACTGCGAAAAGGGGCGGGATTAAACAAGATGATTAAACATTTAAAAAGCAAGTGATTGGTCCATATTTTAAATTTCTGTACAGAAAGGTCATGTTTTGATCTTCGATTGGTCTCACGCAGTCACGTGATGCAATTTCGCAGGTCAGAGTTCACCATGCTTGAAACTTGTCGCACTACATTGCGTTTCCGGTCTGACACTTTCGCGTGCGTAAGAATGGAAGTCTGTGGGGAGAAAAGTGTAGCGTGAAATCGCAGCTTAAATCTGTTCATGACTAAATTAAGGCAGTAGAAAAAACATGACCAAGACCAAAGACCAAGACCAAAATATATTATATTTTGTTTAGAATTATATCGTTTTTTCACACTACTACTAATATTACTTTTACTGCTAACAACAACAATAATAATATTTGCATTATGGCAAAAAGAACTTTACTAAAATATAAAATAAAAAGAACTTTTGCTTCATGGATAATGAGAAAAATTAATTTAATATAATGTAATGTGTATTTATATAGCACATTTATCTTGTATGGCCATACACCCAAAGCGTTCACAATTATGAGGGGGGGGTCTCTCCACACCATCACCAGTGTGCAGCAACCACTTGGATGATGCGTCGGCAGCCACAGGACAACGACACCAGTGCGTTCACCACACACCAGCTATAAGCTATAAGCCAATTCGGTGGAGGCCATGATGGGTAAGGGCCGATGGAGGGAATTTGGCCAGGACACCGAGGTTACACCCCTACTCTTTAAGAGAAGTGCCATGGGACCACAGAGAGGCAGGACCTCGGTTTTAATGGCTTATCCGAAAGATGGCTGTATAAAGGTATTAATTGCCCTACAAACATTTCCTATCTTATATCTCATATTTATTTCTTTTTATTTCGAGGGGTTGACATATGGCCCAGACGTACTGGCAGGTTTCGTGAGATGCACCCAGGAAAACAGATGCACTGTGTCTCAAGCACCATAATAATGTACCCGCATACTCCATGGCACAAAGCCCGGATTCACTCTTATACAAAACTCTTTTCTCCTTTTTCTCGGCAGCCATATGCTCCACTCCGGCACCGCAGTGACAAGGAGAGAGAACAGAAACATGTAAAGAATAAGCAAATAGGACAGAGCTCCCTTTCAAGCACTTTTTAGGGAATACACTCTACCAGTGACTGAGATGCCCCTGACATTCTGCGGCTTTTTGTCGGGCTTTGTTAGGGCTTTATCTCTGAAAACAAAAACATCAAGAAGAAAAAAAGATATCCATTCAAAACCAGTCTAGCCATGCTCCAGTAAAAGCAGCAGACTAACAGAGTCGAGCTCCAGGGTCCTGAAAACAGCCAAGAGTCATTGGCATTCCCACCGAGTGCAGTCTAAGGCCGTGCGTTTGTGTGCTTTTATCTGCAGGAGGGAAGATCTCTCAAATAAAGAATTAGATCATGTGTACTCGCAGCTTCACCTGCCAGCGCTCTAGTCTAAAGCAGCACCGGCTTGCTAATAACAGAGAGAGAGAGAGAGAGAGAGAGAGAGAGAGAGAGAGAGAGAGAGAACTGGTGCTTTTTGAGATGGTCGTGACATGCATATTGATAGTCTGGGTCAGAGGTTGTGGTTTTTTTCAATGCAGCTGAAAGCAAACTGCGATGACCACTGCTGCTGCTATAAGAGATTCATCACACATCACACGAGGTCATATAATTACTGGACATTTTCATTCAAAGCCGTGAACTGCAGAGACAGTCACCTTGAAAATATTTTCAGTACTTTCAGCAGGGACGCGCTGATGAGGTGGGCTGTATCCGCACCCTTTGGGGATTGTGAGTCAACCTGAACTGAATTTGACCCCTTTGGGTTTGATTTTACTCAGGACAAGGGGTCAAGATGTAGCTTGTTAGCATGACCTGCTTAGCTTCTGCTGGTAGATGCTGAGGTACTGTACATACTAACTGATGGATGTTTGCTATTGATGGCCAAATATATTATAGAGTATTTATTTTTTTGCACTACAGCAATGCAAAAACGCAATTTAAAGGGACAGTTCACCAAATAATGGATATTCTGTAATCATTTACTCACCCTCCACTTGTTCCAAAGAGGTTTCTTTTGGTAGCCAATGACTTTTTTATAGTAATAAAAAAGAAATGCTATGAAAGTCAATGGTTAATTCTTCTGGAAATTGGGAAAATAGGAAATTCTTCAAAATACCTTAAGGGTAAGTTTGGGTGAAATATAAGGGTTTTTATTATATCTTTTTGGTAATACTGGATTTTTTACAGCATTCAATATATTTTGCTTGCTTTAAATGCATTTTTATAAGTTTTTATTTTTGGAAAGTGTTAATTTACAAGTGTGAAGTTTGTCAAGTTTCAAGTTTGTCCTCAGGCAATACTTTAATGCTAATATACACTGGGCAAGAAATTACGTTTTTTGTTCGTTTTTTTGTTGAATTTCGCAAATACGTTTGTGGAAAAAACAAACATGTTTATGCATTATTTTACATTATAATATAAAAATATTAAATTACTTCTCAACAACACAATTTTGACCTAGTTGATTTATACTTTCGCCTGGCGCCACATCGCGCACGTCCGCTGACTGAGCGTGCACCTCACGAAATGGAAAAGGCTTTTATACTTGACGAGTTCGCCGTTGTGATATTCTTTAAAACGACAGTGGGCTTTTAAAAGAAACCCACCGTAAATTCAAAGAGATAATCATAGAAGTAGGAAGTTTCTGGAACTATGTCATACCATAATATCATTCAAGATTTATAGTATTTTTATAAATTATTTTAATGATTATAAATATTTTTATAACCATTTAAGATTTTTTTTTTAATCAAACTTTGATGCATCACTTGCTTTTGTTCATATCTATCAGCTATCAGTTATATCTATTAAAGTTTATTAAAATATTAAATGACAACAGTCCATGGGTTGCTCTAAAAATATATTTTTATTATAGAAAGAATAAACCATTATGACCAATAAAGCCAAAAAAACAGGGCATTAGTATGTTGTCAACCAGGGCATTTGTATGTTCAAATATTCTTTTTAAGTTATCAAATAAATAATTTGTTCCTTAATTATAGTTTTATAACTTTTTTTTTCATAATTTTTATTCAAAACCAGGCTTTAAACTTCCAACTTTCCAAAGGTTTGTGTTTTTTTTTTTTAATTTCTTGAAATCTCTTCTGCTCACCAAGTCTGCTTATATTTAACCAAAAAAATATAGTCAACATTTTGTAATGTAAAAGTAAAATTCATATCAAGCTTTTTCCAGGCTTCAGTGTCATTGTGTTGAACATGGTTCAGGAGTGTGATGTACAGTATACTGTTTGCTCACCCCTTTACAGATGGCCACAGCCTCCTTGGACATGGATTTGGGATAGGAAACATGATGCTCCATGATGGACTGGAATAGCTCATCCTCATCCTCGCCATCAAACGGAGGCTGAGGAAAGAGATACAGAAAAAGAAACAGTGAAGATGCTGCTTACTGTTACCAAAAATGGTTTGATTATAATAACATGGATTATGTTGCATTTGCTTGCAATTTTCCCCATTTGTGCCGCTTTAACATCAGTAATTCCAAAGTCATCACCATAAAAGTGCCTCTCAAGTGTTGTTTGTTTAGGGCAGACTAGAAAACAAGAATTACTTACTGCTTTTGTCAGGACAGCACAGTAGCAGCAGTCTCTGCTGGAAACAATTCAGCCTTTTTTTTCTCCAGCGTTTAAAGCTTGACTTGTTTGAGAACAATTCATAAATAATTGACTGAGCCCGATAGGCATGAAATACTTGCCGTTCGTCTCGGGAGATTTGCAGAACGTAATTAATAAAAACTGACCTTGAGATAGCAAGAGGTGATTTACTGCAAGCAGCAGAGAGGAAATGAAACGGAGCAAATGAAAGACGAACAAAAAAAGTGTGTGCCCCTGACTTGAACGCTCTTGATCTAGGTTTTCATAACTCTTACCTGCCCAGCCAGCATCTCATATAGCAAAACTCCAAAAGCCCACCAGTCCACTGACTTTCCATACGGCTGGTAGGCGATGATCTGAAACAGACATGCACAGATCGTAAGGCGTAAACAGAACCAATTACAAATGGATGACGCTTCAAGGACAACTGTAAATATTAAATTCAGTCCTGCCAGGCATGCTGTCACTCGACTCTGAGAATTTCAGAAGCCCTGAGGTGTTCATGGTGCTTTCAAAATTCATCGCAATGTGCTCTACATACTGTAAAAGTGTCTTCATCATTATGAAACAGGGAGGTGAAGCTTTAAGAACTAGATTCTTTCATTTCTACAATATGTCTGGATTTTGGGAGCGTGTTGTTGACATGAATCCATCTCTAGCTCATGCTGCTAGTGTTACACTTGGAGCAGTACCATCTGGTGCTCGATGAACGTGAGATATCTAATCAATGTAATTCTCTATTGCGTGAAGGTGCCTCTGGGTAACAAACCAATTTTCTTTACTATGAGCATGTGATGAATATGAGATGCCAATGCAGTGGTTGATATTGAAAGAATGGCTTTCAATAAAGCAATACAAATTTGTTTTGACACAATTTCTGGTGACAATTTTTAAGATGACTTCTGACAGAATCCTAAAATCCTAAAATTATGTTACATTTGTTACATCGTCCACATTTTTTAGTGAGTTAGTTTTAAATACGTTTATAATAAAATAAAACTGTTTATACAATATAAAACAGTTTTATAGGTCTCCGGGGTAAAAAAAAACCTAATCTTTTATTTTCTCATAATATACATTTTATATCACAGCATCTATCAAAAGTGTCTTAATCAAGTTTAAACTGTAACTATACTTTCCAATATTACTGCATTAAGCTTGCGAGTGAACATTTAGAGTGAATTTAGACATAAATGGTTAATTATACAGTCAGGGAGACAAACAAACATGTTTATGAAGTTTTTTTTTTTACATGCACTTTACATGCATGTTTTTTTGTTTTGTTTTTTTCCCTTCACTTCATCAATTGGTGACGTTTTTTTCTTCGCCACTGTTGCCACTGGCTTGCTCGGATCGGGACTTGTGGAGCTGCACTTTGCTGGATTTACTCTTCAGCGTTTGAACTTTCAGCAGTAAAACCACACTGAACTGAACTGAACTGAACTAAACTGAACTCCAACTTTGAAATCTGGACTTTACTAGAACATGTTAAGCTGCTTTGACACAATCTACATTGTAAAAAGCGCTATATAAATAAACTTGCATTGAATTGAATAATCGTACATAAAGTATTTGGACACCGATGTCAAACTTATAACTGTATCAAGTGACATCTCAGAATTAATTCTTCTTTTCTGAGCAATAATTTTTAACTAGTTGTAAAAAGAACAAACACACATTTTTATTGCACTGCTGAGATGCGTTCAAAAAAATAAAATATAAAAATCAGTATTATGCAAGCAAATGGCTCAACTGGTTTGGCTAATTTTAATGAACATTTCACAAATCACTTTCTCAATGAGTCGGCTCTAATCATTCACTTTCTCTTGAAAAGTCATTCACTTTTCTACATGTTCTATCCTTATGTAAGAATGACCTTTTGTGAAAGCAGTATTACAAATTTGCACATTATACAAAATTGGCCCGTATTAAAAATTTGGATTACAGAAATTATAAATCAGTCTAGCCTCCTAAAAAAAGTCAAAACAAAAACAAATCTTTTTTTTTTTAATCTGAAGTGATTCCATAGAAGAAATACTTCCACAAATTACCTTCAAGGGGAAAATTCTCAAACTAAGAATTCTTCCTAGTGTAAAAAACATTTTAGTAAACTATAGAATATGTTTTTCTATATAGAAGCTTTCATGGAATAAAAAGATTCCACAGATGTTAAAGTCAATAAAGAAACTTTAACTCTTTAATTATGAATGGTAAATGTTTGTACGTGTGAGACCAAATGCAGGTACAGGTCCAAAGCTCTAGAAGTACTGCTGCATTAGCAATATACACACATGTCTCAGCTCACTCATCCAATGCTTTGCCGCACATCTACATACACATGTACAGGAGGCTTTCTGAGCACTCACCTCAGGGGCGATGTAGTCAGGGGTCCCACAGAAGGTCTTGGTGGTGACTCCATCAAGCATGTTCTCCTTGCACATGCCAAAGTCAGCGATTTTGATATGACCCTCTGCATCCAGCATGACATTATCCAACTTCAGATCTCTAATCCACAAAGAGGCGAGAAGGGTCAGTGGAGAGCGCCAAAAAAAGAAAGAAAGAAAGAAAGAAAGACTTTTGACTCTTAAGTTACAAAAACATAACCTGTTAAACACAAATCATCATTTTAAAATACATATTATATATATGGTGATACATTGCCTGCAAAATAATCTCAAATACGCCATAAATATTCATTATACTGGCCTGCACAAGCAGCTTTATAAAGAGAAGCCCGGATGAGCTTGATGAGGGAGAAAGAAGTGCCCTGTAAAGAATTCATGAGTGTTGTCTGTTTATAGTGGAAACATGCGGTGGAGGTTTCGTGTAAACAGCTTGGATTACAGCCCTACTTCCTGTTTAGGCCACTGTCCAGGGGCCGACTCACTACACTGCTACAGTGAAAGAAGTTTTTGGTAACGTGCCAAAACGCTAAACGATTCAATATGCTGTGTTTCAAAAAGTCAGGTTATGTTAAATTAATCACAAGATGTCCAATGTTTTTGTTTTTTTGTCTGCTAAAAATGTGTGGAAAGACATTATGTTGTCAATGTCTTATTGGCTGAATGATCTTCACCCAGTTAAACTACAGCATGATAAATTGAACGGACACTACTTCCATCCTTCAAAGGCTTGTTTTTTTGTTTGCTCCGAACTAAATACAGCATTGACTTTGACTAAAATCAATTGCTATGTGTAAGAAAGTGTGTTCAGCTCTGGAGGAGAGTCAGCCAATACGTACCTAAAACCCATCGAAAGACACTTGCTGTGGCCATATTGAACAGTCCGTAGTTCTAAAGAAGTATGTAAACAGTGTTTAGCATAAATGAGTAAATCCCCTACAGATCTCTCATTTAAATGTATGGCTTAACAAACAATAAGATATTTGTGCATATACAGTACATAAGATTTGTCAGGGCGGCACGGTGGCTCAGTGGTTAGCACTGTCGCTGGTTCGAGTCCCTGCCGCTGGTTCTCTCCGTGTTCGCATGGGTTTCCCCCACAGTCCAAAGGCATGCGCTATAAGTAAATTAGATGAGCTAAATTGGCCGTAGTGTGTGTGTGAATGCAAGTGTGTATGGGTGTTTCCCAGTACTGGGTTGCGGCTGGAAGGGCATCTGCTGAGTAAAAAATCTGCTGGAATAGTTGGCAGTTCAGTCCGCTGTGGTGACCCATGATAAATAAAGGACTAAGCCAATGGAAAATGAATGAATGAATGAAGATTCGTCAGTATTAAAGCCAAAGCTGGAACTAACAAAATAACTTAGGATCATGGTGCAAAAATGTGTTAATCCCAAAAAAATATTAGGAAAAAATACTATAAAATTCCATTAAAAAAAGAGATTAAAAAAACACTTTTAGTTATTTAGAATTTAGTTGAAATCTTGTAGATTGTAAAATTTTTATTTTGCAAAACCTCATTTAACCTCATTTAACATTTAACCTCATTGCTATTGATTTATTCCTTCAAGATCAAGTTAGGTGATCACACTCTTATTTAAAGGTTTATGGCTGTTTAATAAAACGCTTTTGTTTAAACACACCAAAATGTATTGGGTATATTTCCTGAGAAATAGATAAAAATATTCATTTTCAAAGGGGATGTACTCATTAATGCTGTGTGCAGTGTTTGTGTGATTGACATGTATGCTGGACATCACTCACCTGTATATAACACCCTTTAAATGCAGGAAGAACAGGCCTATGGCAATTTCCGCAGCATAAAACCTAAACACACATACAAACACATACCTTAATCATTCGAACACATCAGACAAATAACTTTATGCATGAAGCCAGTGAGTTGGTCATTATCACAAGACGAACATCAGCATAGAGCAGAAGGGTCCGTAGAGTCTCAAAACTGACCAATCAGAATCAAGCCTTCCAGAGACCTGCCTCATAAATAATAAAAGAGCCTGATAAAGGTGCGTTTTTTTCTGCTGAGAGCTCAGAGACTAGAGCTCTGCCCTCGGAATAGACATAAGAGAGATAAAGCGAGCCTGATATCTGTTATTAATACGAGCACGCAGTAATCTTTTATTTATCAGGTGCCGTGTTTGTCTGTCCCATATTTTAGAGCAACATTTGAAGAGAATTAGCATTCGTGTTCAGTGACTAATGCAGCTGGGGGTGGAGCAGGAAACAGGCCTCGCTACAGAGCCAGATTATGTCAAAAGATAACTTCTGTTTCCAGGCCACATCGGCAACCAGCCTTCGGCTATCACCACTTGGAAAGTGAGCGAAAGAGATGAATTCATTAACCATTTGCAAAACTACAAATCATTATACATCACAAAAATTCGATTCACTAACCACCTGCAGTCCAGTTATTCATGTGCTAAACCCACTATACTACAGAGTACTCTTCCATTCTCTGGAGGAACACGAGTGCCACTTGAAAAGGCTATATGTAAGATATTTCTTGTATTAATCTTTTTTGCCAGTGTGTGAACCGTTTATATAAAATAAAAGTGTTTAAAAAAAGCTTTAAAAATGAGAACTTCCCCAAGGAAAGACTTTAGGCTGCTTTTTATGTGAAGGCCATGGAGAAATCAAAAGGATGTGACGTTTATATGTGCTCCAGAGAGTCTTTTTTCCCTTCTACGACACATAAAATGAATTCTTATACAACGTTTAAGATAATGCCTAAAGAACTAGTGAGTCATGCAAAGGAAAGGGATTAACTCAGACTGTAGTCTCACAGAGTCACACTGCAAAAAAAAACAAAAAAAAAACACACTGCTTTTCTTACTTAGAGCTTTTGTCTCGCTTCTAGTCCAAATATCTACAGTCGTGGCCAAAAATCTTGAGAACTACATAAATATTGAAAATTGGAAAAGTTGCTGCTCAAGTTTTTATAACACTACAGAATGTTATGAAGAGTGATCAGATGAATTACATAGTCCTTCTTTGCCATAAAAGTTAACTTAATCCTGAAAATATGCTGTCATTAAATGACCTGCTGAGATCATTTCAGTAATCGTCTTGTTAACTCAGGTGAGAATGTTGATGAGCACAAGGCTTAAGATTATTATGTCAGGCTGATTGGGTTAGAATGGCAGACTTGATATGTTTAAAGGAGGGTGATGCTTGAAATCATTGTTCTTCCATTGTTAACCATGTTGACCTGCAAAGAAACGTGTGCAGCCATCATTGCGTTGCAGAAAAATAGCTTCACAGGCAAGGATATTGTGGCCACTAAGATTGCACCTAAATCAACAATTTATAGGATCACCAAGAACTTCAAGGAAAGAGGTTCAATTCGTGTTAAAAAGGCTTCAGGGCATCCATGAAAGTCCAGCAAGCGCCAGGATCGTCTCCTACAGGGGATTCAGCTGCGGGATCGGAGTGCCACCAGTGCACAGCTTGCTCAGGAATGGCAGCAGGCAGGTGTGAGGGCATCTGCACGTACAGTGAGGCGAAGACTTTTAGAAGATGGCCTGGTGTCAAGAAGGGCAGCAAAGAAGCCACTTCTCTCCAAAAAAAACATCAGGGACAGATTAATCTTCTGCCAAAAGTATGGTGAATAAACTGAGAACTGGGGCAAAGTCATATTCTTTGATGAAGCCCCTTTCCAATTGTTTGGTGCATCTGGAAAAAGGCTTGTCCAGAGAAGAAAAGGTGAGCGCTCCCATCAGTCATGTAATTGTTGATTAAAGCCTTTGAATTAGTGCTTGTAATTATATTGCTTGTATTTTATAGAAACAACTGAAACAAAGATCTAAAAGCAGTTTAGCAGCAAACTTTGTGAAAAGTAATATTTGTGTCATTCTCAAAACTTTTGGCCACGACTGTACAAATTCAAGAAGCATTTTCTAGACAAGCAAAAAAAACAAAACATTGTCAAGTCAAAATTAAGCGAGTTTATCCATAAAATAATCTGCCAATGGGGTAAGCAAAATAATCTTGTTCTTGTTTCGGAATAAGAATATTTTACTTGCCCGATTGGCAGATTATACAGCTTGTTTTAAAGAAAAATTTACTTAATTTTGACTTATTATTGCTGAAAAAAAAAAGATTTTGCTTGTCTAGAAAATGCTTCTTGATTTAGAAATGTTTAAGACTAGAAACAACTCTAGATTTAGATTTATGATCTGCACTGCCAAAAATATCCTTACTTAGAGTCATAAATCTACTTCACAGTCAAACTATCGTAACTGTGTCAATTTTCCTGTGTGTTTATTGTCTTATTGAGAGAAAAGTGTGCAGCCCATATTTACATATTCATCTGATTGTCACTCTCATCTACTTGGATGGCGTCTAAATGAGGTTTATCAGTCTGCAACACTGCGAAGGTGATTCCAATAATTTTTTTTTTCCAAATTAGAAATCAAAAGAACGTCATGAAAAGAAAACAAAGTCATGTGATGGGTTTGTGGGAGACAGAGAAAGATAAATCCAAGCAAATATTTTGATAAAGTCAACATTAAGACTAAAGTCAACTGCACAGTAGACAAACATCAAATAAAGACTATGAGGAACTTAAATACCCAAACTAACTAAACCAAAGCTGCGTTTACACTAGTGCGTTTTTGTTTTAAAGTAGCATTTTAAAATGAAAATGCTCTTTGTATATATTGCTGTTTTTACTGCATTTCACCAAAAAAAAAAAAAAAGATCTTCATCCACACTATATAGCATAAAACCCATGATACATGATTATTTACACTCACTGGGCATGCACATACTGTATTTTGCCAGAATCCTTAATCGCCGTCTACCAGCGAGTAATGCTTTATAGTCATATTATGGTCATATAGAGTGGCTTGACAAATTAGGGAACGATACACAATAGTCATTTCAAAACATTTCAAAACTAAAGCAATGTCTTCAGCGTTTTCCAAATTGTTCCAGATGCTGGAGTAGTGTGAACGTCAGACGTAACAGTAATAAAGCCTACACATTTTAAAATGAAAACGTACTAGGGTAAACACTGCCTAAATGGCAATAAGATGAAACAGATTAGACTAAGATGGGAAGCAGAACAAAGGGAAAACTAGGTCAAACTGAACACAACCAAAACAGACAGTATACTTGTGCTCGAGTGTTCTGCAGTTCACTTAACAGCCACCAGTGTCACTACTAACAGGGGATTCTGAATGCTATACCCCTATAAAGATAAATGTTAGTAATTAATAAATTATTGTAGTTCACTTTTATTATTTGCACATGCTTTTAAGCCCTGCCAATTCAAACTTTTAAGCAATTTTACACCAATCAAATCAATGATGACATGAAAGAGCTCATTATAGTTTTCTTTGTGAACATCTCAGGAAAAGGTGCTAGCCACAAATTAAACGATCATTTGTGCCTTCCTGCACTTAAGCAGAAAAACGAACTTTGCAAGTTTGAACATTCAAGATATTTTTTTTACCATTCAAGTGCATGATGATGTGAAAGAACTCAAGTCAAAGCAAATTAGCAAGTCAGTGGGAAAAAAAAGATCTACCAGTTTTCACATGAATAAAAGCCTTTGTCAAATTGAAAATATTTGCAACCACTTAAATCAAACAAATCTTCCTGTGTGTGCTCATAACGCTTCCTTATTTTAGCTTGTACTATTCTAGATGACAGCAGAAACTTTCTATTACAAGATCTTCTCTCGCTTATTGCCTTTTTCATTATGAATCACTTGCTGCATTGCTCATTTGTAAGTTGATTTAGATTAAAAAACAAATGTGGTCCCACTTTATATTAGGTGGCCTTAACTATTATGTACTTACACTGAAATTAATCATTTGTTACAATGTATTTATTGTGTAAATACATGCTTTTACATTAAACATATGATTGATTAAATACCTGCATGTAATTACATCTGTAAATAATTTCTGTAACTACATTTGTAATTACTCTTTTGACCATGCCTTACACCTTAACCCACCCTTAAACCTATCCATACACCAAACCCGTCACAAACCCTACCCGTATCCAACCTTAACAGCACCAGAAGTGCTCTGCAATACATTATAAACACAGTAAATACATTGTATTCATTTTTTTTGATGCAAGTACATAGTAGTAAAGGCTACCTAATATATAGTAGGACCGATTTCTTCATTTTATTTTTAAATGGAATAGTCCCACACACAGTACATTTCTATGCAAATCAGGTTGATACACTGAGCTTCATTCACACAACTCTGCTACACTTAACATATGCCACACTTATTGCCATCTGAACTAATAGCAGCTAAATGGCTTTGCATTTAATCGAAATGGTTGTGTATATGTTGTACATAGAAAATGATTCATGTGCAGAGAGAATTAGGGAGGAGGAGCAAATAAAGAAGAAAATGGTCATCTAATTTTCAGAATCAATAAGACCGACTTTCATTATGTCATAATATAAGCAAATAAAAGCCTCTATCTGATCACAATGTGCTTTCGAATGCAGGAATCTGGATTAATTCCACTATCAGCAGCTAAAATGTGCTGCAACTGTCCCGTGCTCTCCTCCTCATTGACTGCTCATAATCACCTTGACTTTTGAACTGCACTGAGCTCCATTTCCAACACAAGCACAACATTGTGCTCCTCCACAGAGACAGGCTAATTCTTTATGATAAAGGGCAGACAGCAAGCTGAAAGCCAAGCAAACAGAGATGAAGCTTGTTAGATGTTGAGGCAGAACGTGGCTCTGAAAGGAGATTTAACGTAAAGGTCAGCTCAGTCATCTACTGCCAAGGTGCTGTTCATACTGACATCACCTTCAAATGCCTGACTGTTTGACTATCATTCTTTCTTTCTCTTTCTTTCTTTCTTTCTTTCTTTCTTTCTTTCTTTCTTTCTTTCT
>CAIGQW010000272.1:9878576-9904006 GCA_903798125.1 Danio choprae
TCAGACAACAGTAAAATCAAGTGTCACTGGTTTTTATGTTTCTCATTCAGTGACATCTTTTGATTTGAGACCTGCATGAAATAAATTTCATGGGTGCTTGATAAAGTGAATAACGAATCGTGAATTGTTGCGGTATGAAAACAGATGGGATCTCTTAAAAACGCACTCAATGGAACACCAGCATACAGTTTGAGAAGCAAATTGCCTAACAATACACGAAGTGCAGAGGAGTCTGAAAGTTCTTTTCTCACAAGTGTTCGTTGCTAAGACAATAATGCCCTCTGCTGGACACTAAAAACATCGTTTATTAGCTTTTTCCCCCTCATCATTGTAGACCTACAATAAAGTTCCTTGATAATTACGCCACCAGAATGAGAATTTTGCTTCTAGCCATATTGACCAAGAAAATAGCAACCTTTTATTTTCTGTCAGTCTCAGTAACCTACACAATGTAACTACAGATAAGTCAAGCTTTAAATAGAAAATTTATCAAAACTCTTTTTTTGAATTTTTTGAGCAAGATGCTAAGGGCGGTTGCATGGTGGCTCAGTGGTTAGCGATCTCGCCTCACAGCAAGAAGGTTGCTGGTTCAAGTCCCGGCTGGGTCAGTTGGCATTTCTGTGCGGAGTTTGCATGTTCTCCCTGTGTTTGCGTGGGTTCCCTCCGAGTGCTCCGGTTTCCCCCACAGTGCAAAGACATGTGGTATAGATGAATTGGATGAACTAAATTGGCCATGGTGTATGAGTGCGTGTGTGAATGTGAGAGTGAATGGGTGTTTTCCAGTACCGGGTTGCAGCTGGATGGGCATCCGCTAAGTAAAACATATGCTAGAATAGTTGTCAGTTCATTCCAGCCTCGTGATCCCTGATAAATAAGGGACTCAGCTGAAGGAAAATGAATGAGCGAGATGCTCATGGTCTAATTCGATTCAATGCTCTATGCTATGCTAAGCTAAAATGTTCCTGCCTGATATCTGCTGAATGAATTAAAAAATGATAATACTCAACTTTTCAATGCTAGGTGTGCTGTAAAATGAGCCTATTTCCAAAAAAATTGAGTGTTCCTTTAAAATCGTTGACTTCCTGATCAACAAGGATGCTGATTGAGACGCCCCCTTAGTTTTCCTGTCTCTCTTTGGCATGAACAGAAACACCTCTAAACAAACACACAAGCACTGAGGATATGCTCTTTAGTTATAGCCAATGGCTGCAGCAGGCAGAATGATATTACATAGTGTTGTTATCTTGTTTTTTTTCTGTCGGTCTTACTACACGATGTAACAACAGGAGAGTCAAGCTTTAAATAGGAAAATTATTTAAACTCTTTGAAAAAATGAGCAAGATACTAATGGTCTAATTTGATTAAATTATCTATGCTAAGCTAAGCTAAAAGTGCTTCTGCTAAACCTGGAGATTGGCTGAATGGATTCTAAAATGGTAAAACTCAACTGTTTAAGTTACTGTAAGTGACTTGTAAAATGAGCCCATTAAAAAAAAAAGTGGAGTGTTCCTTTAAGAACTGTCTCGATCACAAAATTATTCCAGTGCACTGAAACATTTTCCCTGAAAAGTCCCAAAATGAATGTAAATTAGGGACTATAAGTGTTCACTATGTTGTGACTATGTTGCAAAGCATGAAGTGAATCACGTGACCCATCTAACCTTTTTTTGTTGTTGTTGCTGGTACATGAAACAATTTGATAAATCAAATTATTTATCTATAATCTACTTATAAAAACATTAGAAAATTTTAAAAATATCAGTTCTGCTGTTGTTCATAAATTCCATTTTGATGTTGTAAAACGTTCTCATGTAATGCATGTAATGTAACGTGTAGTGAACTAAAGTCCTTACTGTCCTTACCAGTGCCCGAATTTGTATCATTTGTGTTCACAACCTCTGAAGTGTGCATACTTGTGTTGCCATGAGTATCTGTAATGTAATAGTTGTTTGAGTAAGCCTATAGAATTTCACAATGAGCTTGACTGTATCACAATCCCGTCATTCTGAAGTTTGGACATCAGAGATCATTTGTTATTCTTTGTTCACTTCTTTTCTCAGTGCTGTTGTTCTTTTTTGCTTTTGCTTTTACTTTACTATTCTAAACTGTTACAATATAATTAGCCACATTCTGATGCACTTTAAAGGATTTTTTTTTTAAATAACACAGAAAACAAAAGGCGTCACTTTATGCAGTTATTGATAACCTTAAAGGGCCCCTATTATGGGTTTTTGAAAATGACCTTCCATGCAGTGTGTAACACAGCTCTATAATGAAGTGAAATATTCAGCTAAGGCTTAAATTTGAAACTGCACCATCTTTAAAACTATTGATTCATCTATAAAGGAGTCGACTCATAGTGGTTCGAATGAATCGCAGCTGTTACGAGTCTTTAGCCGTGCCGGCGTGACGTCGATACGGAACTCAAGCCCCGCCCATTTGCTGCACGCAGACCTGGGAAAATTTTAACTCCCAGCCCCGCCCACAAAGATCCCAGTTGAATCATGTCCCGAAGCCGCTGTGCTCTGAAGTGTGAGGGAAAGTTAGTGTTATTTTTTCCTACCCAAAGATGAGGCTGTGAAGAGTCAGTGGTTGAAGTTTATTTTTGCAAAAATACTTCAACCTTATAGCCCCAGCCTTGTGCTGTGTCCCGTCATTTTTCAGACGAGTGCTTCAGCAATCTACACGCGTACAATGGGGGATTCGTCGGCCGTTCGTTAAAGGAAGGATCAGAAAAGACTATTGATGTATGGGACTTTGTCAGAGCTTGACAGGAACTTTACAGTATACAGTTCATGGATCAGTTTCTTCCTCCATTTCACAAGTGTAAGCAAGTGCGATTAAAATGGTTGCCTCCTTGTTTTCTCTAGCTTGCAAATTATGTATTTAATTGTGTTTTGTTACTTGTAACCGATTGTACTATATCTGGTTAACTCTTTATATTGTCATATCGCTTCTAAAGCCACATTGAAAATGCGGCGTGTGCTGGTTTGTTTACAGATTTAAATGCATTTGTGAACTCGCGATCCTCTGCCATTTAAAATAGTTCAGCTTTTGCCACTGTGTGGATTAATACTTAATGTGTGTCACTGTTTTTACTTATGGTTAAGAATAGAGCAATATGCTGGTGTTAAACTGCATTGCTTTAATGCACTCCTGCATTGGGCTCACACATACTCTACACTCTGACTACTTGTTGATAAGCCGTGCTGGGTATTTTTCTTTGTCTCACGCTGAACGCAGTTGACCAATCAATCACAACAGACTGGGTCATCGGACCAATCAGCGCAGATTAGCATCGCGCAGATTAGCATCGCACTAAGGAGGGGTTTGGGAACAAATGAATCGCTGAACGAATCATATGGGAGTCTTTGGGATAATTGGGTAAAAATAAATGCATATTATAAGACAATGAAAGTGTTTTTTTGAGCTACTTGCATATCAACCTGTTGTTGGAGACCCCCATAACTAAAATATGACCTTTTTTAATGCATAATAGGGGCTCTTTAATAAAAAATTTAATTACCTTAATAAAAAATACAAATAAAATACTGATGATCATATTAAAACTATTGAATATTTTGGATATAAACCAGCACCAGTTAATCTAATCTGGTTGATATATTAATAAAAGTTTAAAAGATGGCGGGTATTGTTGCATGTTTGTGCCCAGAGCATAGATTAGTACAATGTGAAAAGCAGTGAAGGCTTGTTTTTACCTTTATTTCCAACCCACTTAACAAATACCCAAACTGCACCTGAATTAAAAGCATTAAAAAGCATCCTTTCAAATTGTGAATGCATACAAATACCAAGCAAAGAGATTTAATTTCATGCTGTCAATCATTTAAGTTTGGTGCAGACACAGCGAATTCTGTACACTTACTAAAACAGTTATACCCTAATAGAAATTTGATTGTATCACACATTGTATCTAGACTTTGTTCTTATGATTCTATTTCCAAGTGTGCAAAACTGGTGCCACTGGTGTTGTGAGCTTTATTGATGTAGTGGATTCTGGACTAAGGCCTGGATCTGTGCAGCTGCATGTGTGTATATGCAACATTAGCCTCAACACACATCGCTGAACGTGAATGCTCTACATTCAGCCATGTGTCCCTCTTTTCAGACCATAATTAGATAACCTGATTACACTGCGCATCATGTTTACACTTTGTTGGTTATCTGTGTATTTGTAAGTCTGGAGAACTTGAGATTTGAGTTTTTGAACCATTTTGAAAATAAATTCTCCACTTTCTGCACATTTCGCTGGTAATTGGCCACAAGATGCAAAGCTGCAAAATGTTTGGAAATACAGTTAAAGTCAAAATAATTAGCTCTCCTGTGATTTTTTTGTCTTTTTTTTACTTCCCAAATTATGTTTAACAGGAATCTTTCACAGTATTTACTATAATATTTTTTCTTCTGGAGAAAGTTTTGACCCTCTTTCGGCTTAAGCCCAAATATACAGAGGTCCATTTGTAATTAGCAGTTAAGAAATATATATATAAAAAAAAATGAATTGAAACAACACAATTATTGCGATTTTTCAGGGGAAACTTAATTGTTTTATGTTCAATCCACTTAAATTTGTTAAGTTAACTTAATCTATTTGTGTTGGGACAACATGAATGAATTGTGTGGAACCCTGCATATTTTTTTACAGTGTAGCTTTGAAAGTCAAAGATCAATAATCACTGTTCAAAACCGCGCCTCCTCCAAAATACATGAACATGAACAGACAGACCTGAGGCTCAAGTGACAAGATGAAAGGGTAAGATTACCTTATGTCTCATTAACCAGTGAGAAAACATCACAGTACAAAAGCGCATAATATTACAGAAGTAACATAATAAGTGAACCTGCATAGTGGGAACGTGCTAATGATGTACCTGTCTGAGCGAACAGGTTAATATATTGACAGGCAGGTAGGACAGCCTATCATAATGTTCATACTGAAGTTACACTTCCCATAGACGATATAAATACATATACTGTAAATGCATTCAGTCCAGCTATTGGTGAGTGCATTTGAGATGTGAAGACACTTTCAACCAGCATTAAAAAAAACTATTTTTTGAACCAAAATGACCCTATCTTTATTAAGGTGCACTTTATAAACAAATTTTATAAATGGAACATAAAATAGGCTTGGAGATCAATTAAGGTAACTTCTAGCACACGACAGTCAACTTCTATCCTATAAAATGGAATTTCCCAACTACAAAACTGCATTCAGTGAAAATTATGTGAGGCAAGTAACTTAGAAAACCACTAGCCACAGTGGATATTGAGCAAAAAGTTAACCTAAAGCCACAGCCACTATAATTGTATGATACCCCTGAAAAACAGTATACAATCTGGTTGAAACACAATGCTTAATGCCAATGAACTATTCATGTTCGTGCTCAAACTGTTACAGCATTAGTTTTAAACAAATTTTAAGAATTACACACACAAGATACAAAAAATATGTCCATGCAAATGGCACTATAACTTAGACCATCCAATTTTCATTTCAGAGTGAATTTTTTCTTCAAATATAACTGTACATTCCCTAAAACAATCTACAACAAAAACCTTCAAAACACCTAAAATAGTACATGCAGTACATGTGGTAATGATTTGGATTCGCCACTAGGAGGAATCAGACACTAGGAAATACACTAGCCTTCAAAGCAGCACACACTTCACACTGAATGTATTCATACTAGATGTGCCATATTAAATGCATTTTTGGCTGTTCTTCAAGGGTCAAATGGAGGCATGTGTGTGGTATCCAGAGGTTCCGGACCCAGCAGCGAGTGGTGCACTATTTGGGAAGCAGTGAGTGAACACGTGTGAAGCAATGATGTGTGCATGTGTGCATGTTGTGTGTGTGTGAGTGAGTGGGCAGCGGTGACTCACTGCTGACGGTGAGCACATTGTTCTTGATCTCTGCAGTGATTTGGATGCGGCCCCTCCTCTCGGTGTGGTCAGTCCCACACAGACTCGGCACGTTGGCCACACAGCGCTTGTGGATGTTCATCATGCAGTCTGGATGGATAGATAGAGGGAGACAAAAAGATGTTACACCACAACCCTACATTTCAGATGCACAGACTCATAGAACACAGAGTTTTAAGGCATTGTTTAAAAGATGATAAATCAAGCTATATAAGAATGTGACCTTTTAAAGGCCAGACGTAAAGGCAAAGTGCTTTCTTCCACCCAAGACCTGTTAAGCAAATTCTGTAACTATGAAAGGACATGTTTAGCATGACTCATAAAAGTCACCTACTGACATGCAGACTGCATCAAATGTATGTTTTATAAGTGAAGGCATTGATAGAATGCAAATCTGGTGTCACTTATGCAATACACAAGAGGGGAAGAAGCCATAATGAACAAATAGAAGTATAATATTAAGGAACGCATTCATTATTTTTGAATGAATCTTTATTAATATTCAATTTTTATGTCAAACACTAAATCAGCTATTCTATTAGTGAATTGTATCTTGATAATTTGAATAATTGATCACAGACACAGCAGTTAAATGCATTCTATGACTTACAGTACGGACCGGAATATAGATTTTTGCATGTTTAATTGCTCATGTATTAATTGAAGTTATAGCAAGGCCATGAATGCAGAGTGCTTGCTTTCACTCGGCCTAGAAATCTAGACATGTTAAATGTACATCTAATTGAAGGTAAACATTTAATATATATTTATTCATCCAATCATTCATTCATTCATTATCTTTTTGGCTTAGTTATTAATCTGGGGTCGCCACAGCAGAATGAACCGCCAACTTATCCAGCATATGTTTTACACAGCGGATGCCCTTCCAGCTGCAACTCATCACTGGGAAACATCCATACACTCATTCACACTCATACACTACGGGCAATTTTAGCTTACCCAATTCACCTGTACCGCATGTCTTTGGACTTGTGAGGGAAACTGGAGCACCCGGTGGAAACCCACGCAAACACGGGGAACATGCAAACTTCACACAGAAATGCCAACTGACCCAGCCGAGGCTCGAACCAGCGACCTTCTTGCTGTGAGGCGATCGTGCTACCCACTGCGCCACCGTGAGGCCCAATATATATTTAAGTAATAATAATTAATGTCACACTTTATTTTAAGGCACAAGTCTTACTATTAATAATCCATTAACTATGCCTTTTGCCTCGAACTCCCAATTTTCTTCTAATTAATGGCTATTAAGGCAGTAGTTAGATTTAGGTATTAGCTAAGATAAGGGATGCGGAAAATATCATGCACAATATGTACTTTATAAGTACAAATAAAGAGCCAATATCTTAATATTAGGCAGGTAATAACCCATTAATTCATATTGTAAAATTAGTACTTAAACTACCATAATAAAAGTGTTACCATATTTTTTATCCCTATTCTTTTTCAAATCCCTCACAATTAACAAAAAGTTTTGTTAAATTATGTTAAAATTGTTAACATAATACAGTGTCATACAACAAGTTATGATTGTAACTGCTTCACCTCACATTTCACCGATGTTGATATTCAGACAAATGTAGTAATCTGTAAGACTGAATAAGTGACAAAGAATTACATTATTACAAAATTATTCATGATTTTTTTTTTTATATCTAACACCGTATTACTTGATTGTGGAACAAAGGAATAGTCTTTTCTGTAAAATGTAAATGTGACCAGGAAGATTCTCAGGTTGTACTCTCTTGCTAATGACATCAGTAGCTATAAGCAGGTGCTTATTTATGCTTCAGCATGCTGTTATCTGCTTCTTAATTTGCTTAGCAAGCGTGGCAATCCAACACCATCACAAATACTCCAAATTGGTTTTTACTGTCAGCAGGGGCTGAAGAGCAAAGCCATAGCAATGATGCTAATCACTGTTATGATGCTATTGTTGTGTTGGAGGCCACAGGCCAAACACCAGCAGCCGGACTTGACACAAGTTTAACAAATACCAAATACCATAACAAATAGTGACAAAGGCACAAGCTACTTCTGAAAACAACTGTGAATAAAGCAAGCGCACACTCTCATGTCCCTCATGTGCTACAGCACTTCTCCACAGTTCAGTCAGAAGTGTGACAGACCACAAGCCATAGCTGGAGTGTAAACACAGTCGAGGACCCCAGAGAAGAAACTAAACAAAGGTAATTATAGCTCTCACAGTCTGCAACCATAACAACACTGTGTCAGGTTTCAGGATGATGATGCAGAGCGCCTCGTTTTTTACACCACCTGTCTGCTCACTTGTCTGTCATCCATTAATAAGAGTAAAGACCCACTGGTAAATATGCTGGCCAATATGCCAACAATCAGGTACGCGGTGGTGAATACCTGTGCCCCGGAGGCTCGGACAGCTGCTAAGTGAGAGAAGCATTTTGAATGTTTTATGTATTGGTCACTGGATAAGAGGCTGGCTACTGTGAGAAGGAAAATCTCTTTGTAAACTGGACCTCATACAGTCTGGTTATGTTCACAGGATATCAGTCTCGCAGGAATACATAAAACAGATCCATCATACTACGGTTGCATGGCATACAGTACAAATAGCTTCCAAAAACAGGGAGAGGTACTGATATAAAAACATTTTGAACAGATTTTCAGCACAGTTTGGTAGTCTGTGCAGTGTGACGTAAAATTACATGGGGGTGTCAAAATGCATGATTTTTTTGAATGAAAAGATGTGATGCATATTTGGGTTGTTGAAGCGACATTGCATTTTCACTGTCACACGTGACCAAAATGAATATAATTAGTATTGTCATCATTTAAAATGCAGTAAATGGTTAAACTTTTTTTTCTCTTCCATGGACATCTGCTGTGTTGCCATAATTTTGAGCCAAATCACAAAACTGATACATGGTGTGGCTGTAACAAGCATAGTTCAATAAAATACAGCTCGTACAAATAATAAACTTTTTTTTTTAAAAATCATTAAAAGGTCAATAAATACATCAAGACAAATTTCACAAGTGGTAGTTTTAGTAAATTGCCATCCTTTTTTATCCATATACTTCTAAAAACATAGGAACTTGATATATTTTGACACTAAAAACGATGTCCTCTGGTGTGACACTATTGACGTTTTTGACATTGTATTAGAACTTCTGATTCAGTTGCATATGGGAGAAATGACTAGGAATAATAAACGTCAGAAAACTACTTGCTCTACAAACAAGTGTGTTCATGACTACACATAAAAAGTAGAATAATATAATAACAAAATATCAGTTTGAAAGATCAAGCTGCATAAAGAGCTGTTTTTAACGTCTAAAAATCAATGGAAGTAAATGAGACCGGAAGTCTTGGGCCAAACCGATTCCAATTGCTGTAATATTAATGCTCAATATTTTAAATGGGAAATTCCATGGAAAACTTTAACTAGTTGAAGGACTCAATTTACAATCATGTGACTGAAGCCCCCTGTGAAGCCCATGATGTGCACATCCATGAAGCTTTTGTCTCAGAATTTTGGCGTGACACCCCTCTTTATAGAAAATCCCCAACAAGTCTGACAAGTCATGGAAGAAAAAAAAAAATATTATTATAAAAAAGTGTTACCATACACAATGCATTTTGTGACACCACAAAATAAACAATAAACCATACCTGAAACAACAGACTTTTTATTTTGTCCATATGATATATATTTTTATATTGCAGAGGCCTACTATTCACTCAAGAAGTGAAAACAAGTATTGTGACTGGTAGATTATATGCAATTAAATGGAGGAAAGTGAGGGTTACTTACGGTCACATCTCATGCCCTGGTGGATGAGGCCGTAGAGCAGAGAGCCGCAGTGGTCACAGAAAGTCGGACTGGAGTATGTGTGGACCTTGAACTTGTGCTTACTGCGCGGGTCCTTCAGAGAGACAAACACAAAGAAAAACAAGAGTCAGCCACATTAACTAAAAATAAGCATTATTCGTCAAACCAGGAATTAATGTTGATTGCAATGATACAAATATAGATGCAAAAAAATCTTAAAGGGGAAGTCAATTTAAAACAAGCAAAAGGGAAATAGGTTGAGTGTATTGAAGTTTGCAGAGGAATTCAAACAGGTATCTGCATTATAATCTACAAAAACACACTTGAGGCAAGGAGAAGTGGACGAGAAAAGCTAGCATATAGATTTACATTTGGACCTTTTTTTGCTACAAGGAAATATTAGAAATCAGTATGTAATAAAATATTTATATGCTTGAAGCAGCAGGACACTGCATGTAAAATACATTTTACATAATTGTTTTTTACATTGTGACCGTATTTAAGTAAATTTTTTTCAAGGTTTTATATTTGGATCTTTAGATTCTTTGGATCTGATTATTTTACCTTTGAGAAACTTTAGGAACACTACATTACAAAGCATAATAATGTACTTTTTGCTCCACTACTAGGGATGTGATGAGATCTCGCGAGACTAAATCGCGACGAGACTTCTCGTCGAGGTAAAAGGTTGTCTCGTGAGTTGTGATGTTATGATGGAGCGTGAATTTAGAATTGAAGATTGGAGGCAGGATTGGATTTGAACTGCACATCAAGTGCTTTTGCACACACCTGGCAATCCGGGTTGCCTCTGTGTTGCAAGCCACTTGTTTGTAGGGGTGTCAAGTAATAGACTAATAAGTAATTCAGTAATAGATCCTAAGCGATTATTAGGTACAGATGTCATTTATCTCATATGCGCTATGTGGCTGTAGAATACTATGGCAAGGGAGGCAAGTGCAATAATTAAAACGCAGAAACTCATCTTACACAGAGTCATTCACTGACACTGAAGTTACAGCAGAAGCCCCTATTTCCCTGCTATCGAGAAAGTGAAAGTAAATTCCATTTCTCCCTCTCTCACTCTATGGACCTTTGATCTGCTGGTGTGACATTTCCTCTCCTCTCGGCTGTTATAGTGATACTTCTGGATCCGATCCAGACACAAGTGTGTCTGCAGAGCGAGTTTTCTCCACCGCGTCTATCATGGATCAGCTGTGATCGGTGCTGCCGTTTATCAGTGTCATTTATTCATTGAACAGCGCCAGATCATTAGAGCCAATCGCAGTCTTTTCTGTTGAGCGAGTGACCAATCATAGGCGTTTAACAACTCGACAACACTTAAAAAGCAAGGGGGATAATATTTACATTTGTTTATTTGCTTTAAATGCTCATGTTGTTCTGTGCATGTACTTGAGTTTTGTTTGATGCAGTCAAAAAGAGTGTTTTCTTTGAGCAGGTAAAATTAAAGTTCTGACTGCTTGTATTAAAGGACAAGATTGTGTTACAAAAACATATAAAATGTATTTATAAATTATACATTTTAATACAAGAATTTTTGTGCTGTGAAGTAAAATATAAAATTGTGTATGGAAAGTCTCATCAATGCACCGTGATGCACCGAGATATCGAATTGAACCGAATCGATGGCATGATAATCGTAACTGAACCGAACAGTGAGACCAGTGTAGGTTCACACCTCTACTCGTTTGCTTGGGCGGGTGAGTGTAACGTAACCGATTTTTTCACCGGAGTTCAAGGGTTGCAGCGTCCAAAAGCATAGGCTGCTACAACTGCTGCGACACAAATTAACCGGTTCGTAACCATGCCATAGATATGCATTTAGTTGCATTATTAAAGTGTAGTACAGACATGTAAACGTTGTAATCAAACTATTGCCGTCATGTAGGACTTTTAGCCACATTTTGTGACAGGATATTTCATACACACACATAGCTGTTTGACACTATTCTAAGCATCTCGTCACACCCCTATCAACTACATTTCCTGACAGGTTTGATCTGTAAAGTTTATTCATTTCAGTCACTGATTTCTGACCTAAAAAGAGCCAGAAAAAGAAATTCATGCAAATAATGCTGAATTAGGATTTATAACAGTAAATGAAAATCATATTTAGGTCATGACTGCCGTTTGTTACTGGAAATGCTGGAAAATTAATGCATTGGGAAAACAATGTATTTCTCAACAAATTATGATAATAATAAGCAAAGTATCCCATGATTTGAAGAATTCATTGAAAACTGGAATAATGATGATGAAAATCTTGCTTTACAATCCCATGATTAGTTTAAATTTGACAAAATATTTATTTTAAATTGTAAATTGTAGTAATTTTTCCACAATATTGCTGCTTCCACTGTTTGTTTTATTTTTAAAAATGCCCCACAATGAACATTAGAGTTAAAAATGTTCAGAATGAAAAGCATGTTTATTTCACAAGGATTTCACAAAAGCTCAATTAATATTATTTGTATATAATACAAATAAATGATGTATAACAAAACCATATATTAATAACTAACATAATACACCATTATTATTATTTTTATTATTATCTAAAACGAAATACTTTATTAATATAAGGTCTCCACTCCATGATGCTGGAAAATATGCGATATTGTTCTTGAGTACAGTGATGATATTTCCTGTGATATAATATTTCCCTGGAGAAATGCTTTTTATTGGCACGTTTTTTAAATAAATCAATTTAAACCATTTAAATTACTTTGTCTGAAAAGCAACTTAGTTACTTAAGTAATTGAATTGCCTGAATCAATACAAAAAAAAATCCATATAAATCTCAAAGCATAGACAATAGAAAGTTTACTCTTATTCTTTAAATTTGAGTCAAACGGGACCTTTGAGTTTTGTTTAAATAAAAGTGCTTTAATTTTTTAACAGTATATGTTAAATTAATGGCACTACATTTCATGCATACCATATTTTAATAACATGCACTTCTAAAACATCACATTTTATTAAGCTTGTGCAACGGTTAGACAAAGAAATCCTTCTTTAATTGAAAATTAAGTTATTGTGCAACAAATAATCAGTTATTCTGCTTCTTTGAATTGATTTATTACCCTTAGATTGTCATGACATGAAGTAATTTCTCAATTTCTTATGTGCAATTGTCTTGATAAATGTACACATTTGGATAAACAACCCAAGCGTGCAACACACAAATGATTAGCACATCAAATAAATGTAAAAAATGTAAAACTGTCTGGTATACAAATATTGCACATACTCTTATCACAATAACAATAATTTTTCGATATACAATTGAGTGCGAAGATATTTCTCATAATACATATTTCTCATGTGATGTTTAACAGAGCAAAAAACTTTCACAGTATTTACTATCATATAAGACTTTCTCCAGAAGAAAAAAATTGTTTTTTTTTGGCCAGAACTAAAGCAGTTTTTTTGAAAACCATTTTGAGGTCAATATTATTAGGTCAATATTATTATCAATTGTCTACAGAACAAACCACTGTTGTACAATGACCTAATAACCCTAACTTGCCTGATTAACCTAGTTAAGCCTTTAAATTGCACTTTAAGCTAAATAATAGTATCTTGAAAAATATCTAGTAAAATATTATGTACTGTCATAGTACATAATATTTTTAATATTATGTACTATGACATAATATTGAAATGTGTGGAAAAAATCTGAATTCCGTTAAACACAGAAAGAAAATAAAAATAAAGGAATACAAATTTAACAGGAGCTAATAATTCTGACTTTAACTGTGTATATATATTGTGCAGCCCTAATTGAAATACTCCATTTAATATTTTACAACCACAATTCTTCTGGTGAGTAATTGGAGTTGCACAGAAGTGTCATATAGTCAGGATATGAGCAGCAGCGGGTCAGCAGGGCACGGGCAGTCAGCTGGAACACTGGCACAAAAAACTACCCTTCCTGATCGCCTCCCACCCCAACTACCGCATCCATTATTAATCAAGCAGGGCCCCTTTTATGACTTCCTATTCATAAGAAGCTGTTTTAATATTCTCCCTTTGAATACAGCTAATGGCAGCGATGACACTCACACATACAAAAAAAGAAAGCAGTTTCAATACGCTCTGGACACACAGAGAGGCTCCGGTGAGTATATATGAGCCACACAAAACCCACACGACTCTGTTACAGTACATACTCTTACAGAAATATGCAATGAGAAGAAGAGGTCAGAGTGAATACTGTGTAGGGAAGCAGAGGTGAGGATGAGAGATGGAGTAGGTGGATAAGGCCAGAGACCAAAGGAGATGAAGACTACATGATTAGATGGATTGACATGTAGAAATCGCAGTAAAAACTTACAGTACATAGGGGTAAGACTAGTAACTTCTGTAACTATACACTCTGCAAGCTAAAGGTATTGTTCTAGTGATGGTCATTTTTTTTTAAACATACATTACCATTAATATTAAATTTTTTGTTTGTTTTTTGTTGTTTTTTTCATGTTTTCAAGTTTTGCTCAGCAATGCTGAACTATAAATTTAAAAAAAAACTCATACTGCCAAATATGACTACTATACTTGCATTATTATTACTTAAATATTAACTTTTTTCTATTTGACACATAAAAATGTATATTTATGTCCAATCTAATTTTTCAGCGTCAGTACTTTTTAAATAATTATTTGGAGCCCAAGAAACGTTTTTATTTTTAGAAAATGTCAATGTCAAATCAAATGTCCTACTGAGTGTTTTTTTTTTTCTGGAATATGTTGTGTGTTTCACGGATAAAAGTTATTATAAACAGAGCTACCTGTATGGAATAATATAGTTTTCTTAAGCTTCTCATCTCATTGAAATTCTGCATCAATGCATGAAATAAAGGATTAAAAAAATATATATGTCATTTAATTGTGCCTGAATATAACCCTACATCTTACTGTTGTGTACTGTTTTATTGTACATAAGGTATGTTGAAAATATCAGCTTAGATAGAAACAAGCAAACCTTGGCAACACATTAGCCAATTTCAACAATGCTAAGCATAACACAAAGTCTGCATGGACAGCAATATTTACACCACTACAGCTTTTAAAAGCAGACATCCCTGGGGGCGCAGTGGGTAGCGCTGTCGGCTCACAGCAAGAAGGTCACTGGTTCGAGCCTCGGCTGGGTCAGTTGGTATTTCTGTGTGGAGTTTGTATGTTCTCTCTGTGTTTGCGTGGGTTTCCTCCGGGTGCTCTGGTTTCCCCCACAAGTCCAAAGACATGCGCTATAGGTGAATTGGCTCCCTTTTCCTGTTTTGGTTGTGCTTCATTTATTGTGGTTTAAAAAACAATGAAGCCATCTTCTAAAGAAGCAAAGTTCATAGGGATAAACAATATCCAAGTTTGTTTATTATTACTTTCATTGGATTCCTCTGCAAAACTTTGTTTGCCTCCAAAACTACTGCAATGGAAATAAAATGAGGCGAGAAGAAAAACTATACTCAAGGATTTTGCAAGTAAAAACAAACAAAAAAAAAAAGAAAGAATTCCTACTAGAATGCAATACTTTGTAAGGGAAAGTGTAAAAACACTTTATCAACATTTAGTCTTAAATGCTTTGTAGAAATCTTGTCTGTTTAAATAATGAAGAAGCCATATGTGAAATTACATATTATACAAAACTACAAAATCATATTTTAAGTTGGTAAAAAAAAGTCAACTGTCATATTTTAAAGAATGTCTGAATGTTTTTTTTTTATCAATGAAAGTCACTGTAGCCCAAAAAAACAACATTACATCCTCATGACGTCCATTTTTAGACAGTAGAGACTGACAGACTAACAACTTTACTAATATTTTTTCATTACATCACAGTTTTACATAATCGGGTAGACTTTTTTTTGCTTGCAAGATTGCCAGCACTCAATCTGTGAAGAAACAACTCAATTCCTTTCACAGGAATTCCTTTCAATTCCTTTCACTCTTTTTAGAGTGCAAATGAGAGATGTTACACAAATGTTTAATATGCATTACGCTTGGTGCTGAGAAATAGAGAGAATCTCAGTCATGTCTTTAAAGTCATGCCCCAAAAACACAATTTTATATGAATTATATAATCTCGAGTGTATTTTGGTAATAAAACAGCTTCATTTAATTCTCTCCCTTTGGGGCGACATTAGTCTGGTAAAGGCCCATCTGCTGTAACAACACAGCTCAGAATTGATTCAAGAGACAATAGCGATGCATTTTGAAAATCTCAGAAAAGATGTAGAATCGATTTATTGAACAACTTTTAGCCATCCTCTAATGACTCTGTCTGTACTAGTGAACAAAGTAAAAGATAATTGTAGGGGCTCTGTTGTTAATTAAAATGTATATTTGATTAACATCCCAGCAGGTACCTTGATGTGAAAACATCAAAAAAACGTCAAAAATGCTATTAGATTTGATGCAAACTGACATCCAACATTTGCATCAAAAACACATTTTTTGACACCAATATTAGATGTCAATTTGACGTCGTTATGACATCAAGGTATTTCACATAAATTGTAGGGATACAAAATCCAGTGTGCGTTTGTAATTTGTAATTGACGCTTTCAGATGAATAAAACTTTTGTTATAGTATAAAAATTTTGTGTTGTTATTTTGGCCATCAAAAGGGAATCAATGTGTGGATGACAAACTGACGTCAATGTTTTGAGAGCAAATCTATTTTTCATTTTTGATGTGTTTTTGATAGTTTTAACATCAATGTTCCTGCTTGAATCTAGCCAAGTAGGAGGGTATCATTTACCATAATTTAATTTTAAATAAATATTCCAGGTGATCTGAAGTAAAACATTGATAGCTCATTCATATTGAATCTAAATGGAATGTAATTGAAGCCATATAAATATCAGTTCTGCAAATCGGTTATCAGAAACATAGGTATGTTTTGGCTTATTAAAAGAAAATTATATTAATTGAAGTGACAAAAATACAGAATTGTCTCTTTTTGTGTTCCTATTACAGTAAGTAATACAGGTTTGGAGAAAAATGGTTGAATACATAACAAAATATTTACATTTTTGAGAGAATGATCTCGTTAAGAAAGCCCTATTTCATGTTCAGTGCAGAATACTTGTTCTTGCATTGCATTTGCAATCCGATAAGACATATTGATGTGACATGCAAGCCACAAACAGCAGCAGCATCTAAAGCAGCTCAGCAAACAATATAATGCGCTCGTGGCTGTGAAGGTCCATTCAAACCAATGAAAGCTCAACAGAAGAAGGCTGTGAAATGCAGAGTAGGTGCAGGTGTGAAGGGGCCTTTGTAGACTCATCTGAATAGTCTGATGACAATGTCAGCCCTGTAGCGTGGGTCCTTGCGACAAAACACAGATTCACTCCTAATAAAGAGAACAGACACACTATAATTCATTTGTATTATAATTCCCTGTCATCTTATACAGATGGGACACAGGGAACAGAATACAAACAATAGCAGACAATGAAAGCCTGTAGATGAAATTAAGCCCAGCATATGGGTGCCTGTCCAAACAGGATCTGCAGACAGGAAAAACAACAGGCGACAGACGCAAATAAAACCATAGCGCCATCATTGTGCTACACCGATCTAATTAGTCCCTCTCCACAATAAAAGCTCATTTCTTCAGTCGCTATGTTTAAAAACTGAAATACTTCATTAAAGCTTTGCTCCATTTCTATCACACGAATTCAACAGAATAAAATAATAACTTTCTGATAAACTTATCCAAATATCAATAATAACAATACAAGTTGTTGCCATAGATATGTATATAAAGATGTCATTTCTGATCCCTCCAGACTTGCTGCTATCATGTAATGTTTAACACGTTGTCATTGTTGGAGAGACTACTCTGAAACTGTAACTTGATGAGCTACAATGTAAAATAGCTAATCTACTGTCAAACTACACATTAAAAAAAAGTAGCTAGCTACACTACAAGTTACTTCCTAAAAGTAGCTAGGTGCATTGAGGCTACTTATTTGCCATTACCATATATATTACAAAAAATTTAAATTATTGTTAGATGTAGGGCTCCACACTATACCGTTTCAGCATCGATAATGCAATGTGATCATTCGCAAAAAAGTCACATCGCGAGAATATGCAATGCTGAGTCTGGATTATAATTGATCATTTTGCAAGTGTTTTTGAGGCCTGTGACTGTGAGAGGGTTTTAAAAGCATTCAGACATAAGAAATTATACCGTTTTAAAATTATACAGAGTTTAATTTTATTGAACTGTTTATAAAATGAAGGCTATGCAGTATTATTTTGCATTTGATTATTCAATTACTGTATACCCGAGTTTGACTTCTCAGCAATAAACAATAAAACTTATAACTTTATTTAATTTGTATCTTTTTCTTTATTGAATACTATCTATGCTTGTAGATTGTTCGTTTTATTTTATGCCCTACAGAATAATTCCAATCAATTTCTAAAATTATAAATTCTTTCCAAGTAGTTATTCAACTGATCTAGTAAAATTGTATTCATATTGCAATATATATCAAAGAATGAAAAAATATCGCAATGTTAGATTTTTCCAATATGGTGCAGCCCTAGTTAGAGGAATGTTTTAAGTGAAATTTTGGTATTTAAAACAGTGCAATACAATGGTGATGCCAAACCTTAATGTTTTATGCTTTCAAATTCTTATAGAGTCAAGTAAAACTGCAAAAAAATGCAATGCAATAATAACTTAAAATTAAACACATTTTTTCAACAACAACAACAACAACAACATAATTTTTTATTTTTTTAAACGTAAACATCTCCATTTTAGGATGAAAGTTTATTGAATCTGTCACACAACATTCTTACTTCATGTTGTTGCCTACTGTTAGAATACCTTATGAATTGAATTTCAACTTTTGTTACTTGAAAAATATTGTTTACAAAATAACAGTTATAAATATATAAATGCAAGTAAAAGCATGAGATACCAGTAGATAACTGTAATTTACTATTGCAAGACTATACTGTAGTGCTTTTTGATCATTGCAGGTTTGCTAAATGGAATGTAGCTCTTGTACTACTGTACAAACTACTGCTATTGTACACAGCAAGCTACTGTACAAACCTGCTGAAGAAATTGGCAACTGGAAAAGTTACACTGTTTCATAACTAGCTGAGCTACTGACAAGCTGCTAAAAAATGTAGCTATGCAAGTATGTGAGCTACATGTAGCTCAACACTGTATGTCATCAATCAATACATTTCCTCTTGTTGTAAAAATCATGTCAGATAATTACTGAAGTTAATTGTAGATACAGATATTCATATGCAACATGCTGACTGTATCTCAAAAATTAACAGAGCATCTTTAATTATTTCAATATGCTTTATGTATTTATTAATTTAAGAATTACTATAATAGGATTCATTAGTGAACCCTTATTACAATTAAAAGCGAGAGCACAGAAACTCCAGTCTATTTATAGACGTCAAAGGCAGAGCAGCAAAGCCAACCGGTCTGAATCCGATCAAAACCCACTAATCACAATATCAATGTTCCTTTGTGAACATCACAGAAGATCAACCTGACCACACTGACCTTCACAACTATAGGAAAGGTTTCCTGAGCAGCAAATCAGCATATTAGACTGCCTTCTGGAGTCTTATTGAGCTCTGGAATAAAGATGCTTAAAATTCAAAAGGAATAAATTATACTATAAAATACATCCAAGTATAAAATGTTTTGCTTTTCTATGTTTGTAGATCAGATTCACTACTGGCCATATTTATACACTAATAGATTGCACTGTTCTACTACATTGTCTTGCAGTAAACCATAACCCCATGGGCAACTCCCCCAAAATATTCAGATTACTTCTCAACAAATAATGATTTAAGTTTATTTTTAAATTGCACTATAACATCCGGAATATGAAGGGAAGCTTCTTTAGAGAGGGAGTGGTGTGTTTGGATTGGTTGAACTTGTCATGCAAGAAGCTTACAGTTCCGTCTGACAGATGCAGCAGTTTGGGGAAACATACAAATAAACCACAAAGCACTCACAGGAAACGACATGTGCTGCACAGGAAAGCTGCAGTTTCAGCTCTCATATTAACATTATATTTGACGACTCCGTCTACTCGCTTATAATCTGATCTTCTGCAAAACGGCTCTCTATAAACCTCTTCACTAAAGGTCCTTACATTCAGCAGTACTTTAACACACTGTTAAATTCTGTCACTTTTTTATGCAGCACAAATGCTCATAAAGGTCTCAAACCTGATTAAATTCATTGACTACTGTAAGTATGCAATTATTGGCCACAAAAGTGTCAAAAGTAAACCTCCCGGATACCAAAATAGTCTGATAAAATCTATCTTCTGATAAAATCACTTTCCAGCTCAACCAATAGTGAGAGTGCACTACTGCAGCAAGCAGGCTGAGCCCGAGAGTGTTTAGCCAATGTTAAAAAAAGAAATTCAAGCTAAAACGATCAGACAACAACAGACAGTGTGGTAAAACAGGGATATGTTTAGGTCTAATATTTAGGACATTTAGGACATGCTAATTTTCTGAACTTCGAGTTCTGAACAAGTTTTTTTCTTAATGTCAAGTATTAAACAGAGTATATAGTGTATAACAAAAACAAAAGTGCAAGAATATGAATAATTGTAAAGCATGCATACATACATACATGCATACATACATATATACAATTAGTGTATGTTGAAATGTTAGTGAGGCCAGCAGGGGGTGCTCACCCTGTGGTCTGTGTGAGTTCAAATGCACCACTATTGGAGAATTGTGATGGGGAGTCTATACTGTCAATGAGCACTGTCTTTTGGATAAGGTAATTAGGGGTGTAACTGACAAAATTCCCTCACTCAGCCTTTACCCATCATGGCCTTCCAATCATCCCCACCTCCTGAATTGGCTGTATTACAGCCGCTCCACTTCACCTGCATCTGGTGTGTGGTGAACACACTGGCACCGTTATCTTGTGGCTGATGTAGCATCATCCAGGTGGATGTACTGTAGCACAATGGTGGTGGTGAGGAGACACACACACAGGAGACCTCCCTTACATGACTGTAAAGCGCTTTGGGTGTATGGCCATACACAATAAATGTGCTATATAAATGCACATTACATTACAATATGTACTAGTCTTAGAACAGTAAGATTTTTTTATGCTTTTTTTATGCTTTTTTTTTTTCTGGTATATTTGACCATGTTGTCTGTTTGACACTGATTCTAGAAATGTCCCTTAAACGTGGTAGTTTTGTCTTTGTAAATAGTTGGGATAGTAAGGAGTCTGAAAGCAGTTTATTTGTGAAAACCCTTTGTTCATCATGTTATTGTGTTAGGTAGTTTGGTTAGTTAACTGTATTTTTCTTTTCTTTCTTTTAAACAGGTTGGTTAGAAGTTTAAGGTCCTGTCATCACGAAGATGGGTATTTTCAAAACCACAGTTTTTTCTACACAGTTTGGCTGTTTGTCCACATGAAAACAAAGTACCAGGTGACTAAAAGCAAAACTTTGTGGAAACTCTGGGTCCAGTGTGGTCATGTGGTCACTACAACTTGAGTTTTTGCTAACGTCAGAGTGCGTGCTGTTTTCTGCTTTCTGATTTACCAACACGCTTGGGTTCACACCAAAAGCAAAAGACTCAATTGAGGCACATTCCACACATTCTGGCAAATGTGTCACGTATTCCATGTTGTTTGCACTCTGGGACATTAATCCACTTCTGTTCTCACAATTGACTTGTATGCAATGTACTCACGCAGTTCATTTTTAAAAAGGCTTTCTATTTCTGTGAGGTCGCAGAAGAACAACAGCATGTACTACTATGACAAAGATCACCTCAGGTAGCGATTATGTTCTTATGTGTATCCAGTGATAAATGCTACCAATGCGAGTTTGAACACCATTTTACATGACATTTATTGCAATACTACTGAGAGCAGCAGAAGATTTGAAAATAAAAGTCAGAACTGTAACTCCGCAAACCAACAACATCAGGCACAGCCTATTAATAATGTTCATTCACTCATTTTCTTTTTAGCTTAGTCCTTTATTAATTATAAACAAAGTTAAAGAGGTTTAATATGTATTGACTAGATTAAAAGCCTGTACCATTTCTTTAATAGTAATTAAGAATAATAATAATTTTTATTTGTGATTTTGGCCTTGTCAGCTCTCAAACTCAAACCCCAATAAATTTGTCATTTCATATTTTATTTGTCTTGGCTTATACTTTCATGTTGTGCACTTTCCCAAGACAGTGCGTAGCAAAATCAATACTTTTAAATATGCTTTAAATTGACCAAAAGTGATATGATAAAGACAATTTTAATGTCACAAAATATTTCTATTTGAGATAAATCCTGTTCTTCAGGACTTCCCATTTATTTAAGAAACCTGAAAAAAAAAAAATCACCATAATAACAATATATAAATGCAGGCTTCTCACAACAAGAAGGTCGCTGGTTCTAACCCCGGCTGGGTCAGTTGGCGTTTCGGTGTGGAGTTTGCATGTTCTCCCTGTGTTTGCCTGGGTTTCCTCCGGGTGCTCCGGTTTCCCCCACAAGTCCAAAGACATGCGCTATAGGTGAATTGGGTAAGCTAAAATTGTCTGTAGTGTATGTGTGTGAATGAGTGTGTAAGGATGTTTCCCAGTGATGGGTTGCAGCTGGAAGGGCATCCGCTGCGTAAAACATATGCTGGATAAGTTGGCGCTTCATTCCGCTGTGGCGACCCCAGAATAATAAAAGGACTAAGCCGAAAAGAAAATTAATAAATGAATGAAATGCAGGCTTGGTGAGCAGAAGCAACAAAGTATTTTTTCCCCCAGTGGTTTTAGAAAATATGCTTTATTACTGTAATTCCACTAAGTGACTGCAGTAGCACTATTGCATAATTCCCCTTTAATATTCATAATTGTTGAAAAACTTGAGCTGCAGCAGTTGATGCTTCTCTACACGGAGTCTAATGCACTAAACAACACGGATGCGAGTCATGCGAAAGGACCTTAATACTTCATAATTATCTCACCTAAGCTAACACACTCTGCGAACAAATGCCATTATGTCTGCCATAGTGGAAAAGGCTGCTGTTTTGTTTTTTTTCTATGACATAGCAACAAAGATTCTTTTCAGATATAGCGCATGCACAATCCTCCCACTTCCATGCTTCTATCACACAGTACGCAGCGCACTGAGTCATCCAACAATCAGCACTGAATAAGAAGGTGCAGGCAGCTTCATACAAAAGAGTTGAAATGGAGCGACAGGAAGGGAGAGCAGACGCAGTAGACCCTCCCCACCCAGTGGCCTTCACAGAGTTCCCATGGTGATGACCAAAGCCCATCGCCCAGCAACAGGCTGGTACCTGCCACAGCAAGAGTTCACCATGACTGTCGCGTCTGACTGGAGGGGAAAAAAAAAAAAAATCTACTTGAGAAAGGCCAATAATTCTCTGTAAAGACACACGGACACATACTCTCACACTTCCATTTCCTCTTTTCTCCAACAATGCACTATTTATGAGATATGTTTTAGTAGCAGCTGCGGATCATTTCAGACAGGGGGTTTGTGGGTAGTCTCTATTACAGTGCTGCAGAGTTATGCAAAGCACACATTGTGGTTTGCAGTCAGAAACAGTTTTTGACCTAAGAACGTTCTGGACGGTTTAATATATGCTACCATACGCTCAATGCATACTTGCAGAAAATAACCACATATATTTAAAGGACCTTAAAGATTGGGGAAGGAAGATAAATAAATTACAAAACGTGTATAAGGGAATAAAAATAGCATAAATCATTGCGGGGATGGGGGGGGGGCTAGGGTTTATATAACAGTTATGTAAAATATTATCTTAAAGTAAGTATTATATACAAAATAAAAACTGATAATTTAACACAAAATTACATCACATGACTCTGGACCTAGTCATAAATTTCAATTTTTTGGAAATTAAGATTTAAACAGCTGATAATAATAAATAATCTTTGCATCGATGTGTGATTTGGTAGGATATGACAATATTTGACTGAGATATAACAATTTAAAAATCTGGAACCCAAGGGGTAAAAAAAAAAAAAAACGAACACTAAAAAAATCGTCTTTAAAGTAGTTGAGAAATTAAGTAGCAATGCATATTACTAATTTTAAAAAAGTATTGATATATTCACTGTACCGTAAGAAATTTACTAAATATCTTTTATACTTAATTTTCTAATGATTATTGACCCATAGTACACAATGTATTTTTAGACATAAAACTGGTTTTGTGGTCTAGGGTCACATATAATAATACTGTTTAAACTGTTGCAGTTCACCATAACTTAAGCTGAATATAATTTCATGAGCATGTGAATTTAAAAGGTTCACATTCGACCGTTCTCCAGTTGTCTCTCGCTACTGCACATGGACTGTAAAGCATACGACTCACAGCGATAATACGGTCTGATGGACAGTAGAGTGGTCAAACCCTATTGTGCTCACACACCGACTCTCTTGATTCTGATCAGTTCAGCCATGTTTCCTTCTTAATGCTTTGTGACAAGCAAACAGCCACACTGCTCAGCAACAGAGTGACGTTTGGTTTCTCCTTGAAACTGCTCTTTAAATAACTGCACAATGGCTGGAGCTGGAGCGTATTCACACAGAGAACAGCACATCCACACAAACAGCTTACATATCAATCCATTTCTTCCCTCTGTATACTTTTATGCCCACAAGCATGAAAGGTAAATCACCCAATCGGAGAAAAATGTGACTGGCGCAGAAAACGTGTTTATGCAAATGCCTGCCTGGCCTTATTAAATCAGTGCCCCATGGGAGCATGCAACCAGTGTGAGAGGGGTATTTATAGACATCACCCACTTCTGGCAGAGCGTGTGGGCGCATCCATGACCATCCCAGCGGGATTTCACATAATGACAGTGGGGAGTGGGAGATGGCGTGGAAATTTCTAGAAAGGGTTAAGCTTTGTGAATGGCAGAAGATGAAAAGGAAGCCTACGGGGGTCTTTTTTGTGCATCTCAAAAACATTTAATCAGGGTCCCATTTTTTGGCCAACCAGTTATCAGACTTTCATAATCATACATTAATTAGTGTTTGAATAGGTGCATGCGAACATCACATATATAGTCAAAATACAGTGTGTAAACAAACCATTTACAATACCCTTGCAAAATCTGAGAATCATATATGGTGCTAAAAAATAACCTGTTTTCATTCAATGTGCTCGGCTTAGCTAATCTGAATCAAGAGTGTAGGACCAATAGAATATTAATACAGCGACTGCTGTTGACAAGTATTTGTTCATACTGTATCTTCTTGGAAATCTCCATCAATATACACCCCCAGTTTGCTCATTTTATGAATGGAAGTTTCTCTGAACCCGCTGCATGAATAAATCCCACAATAAATGAAATATTTTTTTCTTTAAATATACTCATTCACTCTTCTTTTGCTTATTCCATTTTATCAGGGGTCGCCACAGCAGAACGAACTGCCAATTACTCCTGCATATATTTTATGCAACGGATACCCTTTCCAGTCGCTGAAAGTGCAATAACTTGTGAACCCCCAGCACAGGGAAACACCCATACACTCTCTTATTCACACACACACACACACACACACACACACACACACACACACACACAC
>CAIGQW010000272.1:9904016-9917849 GCA_903798125.1 Danio choprae
CACAAACACTTCCCCAAATATATTCACTTTTTAAAAATGCAACTGTATTGCAAGGTTAAACAGAGCAGGTTGTTTAAAATGTACAAATATATAATATATAAATAAAAGCTATTATTATTTGAATCTTACAAGTGCAGAACTGCCTCTAGAATTTGTCAACAATGCTGTCTCCTGTGCACAGAAATGTAAATTTGGTCCACATAACTACAATAAACTTGATAATTAACAACTTCATAAACCATACATATAAACCATAAATTGATGAAAACATAATTGTGTACCTGAAATCTGACCATTGTAATAACAGATGAACGAATATACCATTTCAAACTACATATGAGCTTGACTGATAATGAAACATTTTAGTGTCTAAACATATGTAAAGCCACAATATCAACTTTGACAACACAATGTTTAACGTTTTTTAAAAACACAGATTTTATGCATTGGTTTTGAACACACAAGGTTTCTGCTTTCCAAAAAAAACTGTGTGAACATTCTCTGTTGCTCATGCCAGACAGGTAGCAATGCAGCTAACAAGCTCTGCTCTTCCAGCGAACGACAGCATTGGAAGAATTGGCTTGTCTATTGTGTCCAATTATCCCAGTGGAGCTGTGTGTCTGTCTGTAGCATTTTCAAGAGGTGACGATCACCAGGGCTGAGAGGATAAACTGGGAAACTTTCTCTCTCTCTCTCTCTCTCTCTCTCTCTCTCTCTGATAACGGCTAATGCACAACAGCGACTGACTAATGCAATGCTGATATTTCACTCCTTTCACTTATTAAGAAAGTGAATTGATCCAATGGGAAAGTGAGGGGGTGTAATAAAAAAAAAAGGTTTCCCAAGAAACCAGTGGGTGTTAAACACCCTTGATCAAATGTGCTTAAGACATTTCTGGTTTCTAAAAACCAGTAATGATCAAAGCCAACAGTGACTGTCATGTCTTACAAACTCTCTTTAATATAAAACACAAAGTAGTAAGTGAAGTAAGAAACAGGTAATAACAAGCTCACACATCCATGAACCCAACTAAAATATCTGCAATAAAAGCAGACGGTTTGGTTCTTACTGCACAACTGCAATCAGAGAGAGAGTTTCAATGCGATACGGAGCTCTTATAACATGAATGAGAGTTTAATGAGACTATCGGTACAGAAATCCCTGGATGAACGTCTAATTAGCCCACTTCTATAATTGAAGCCTAAAACGAGCCCCTTCGAAAACATCTTTGAGTCCGCCTTGCTTGGCTGTCTTTGACATTGACTATATTTATACCTATAATCCCCTTTGGTGTCTCTTCTGAGACTAGCTAGCAAATTTACACAAAAGACAATGTCGCAAAGCCAAGGCTACATCAAATAGACATCACACCTAGTTTACTGGCACATTGACGGGTTATTGCAGCACTTCTAGACTGGTGGAGGACAAACATGGAATTAAACACGGACCTCTCTGCCGTAGCTGTGGAGGAGGATAAAAGGCCACGTATGAATGAGATGAATGGTGAGTCCTTTTAAAGAAGTGGTGGAACTGTGCCAGACTGCTAATCTGGATTGAGGTGTGGAAATGTGTTAGCGACATCCCACCACCGTCCTTCATTTCAGATCGCTCTAAATCCCTTTGTGGAGCATCTGCCAGCCGTGTCACATCGCCTGTGTAAATATGTTAAATTTCTAGGCAAGGGAGCCGACCCGGGACTTCAAGGGCGCTCCACTGAGAGGTGAAAGTGCATCACACTGAGGGAAGGGTGTCGTGAGAGCTGTCAGACTGCACTGGGACTATCATGCTTAAAGTACAAGACTCCGCAGGGCACTTCTGAGTAGCTGAATGAATACAGTCAGCTTCAAATCTCAAGGCAATGCGTTCTAGCTCATAAATGAAGTTCTGTGAGGTGATATTTATGTGGGTGATTCTATAACTGCAGTTACATTTAAGTCACTTCTCCAATATCGGGCTGAATGGTTCGGTCTGGGCTAATCCAAGCCAGTCAGCAAAAATACAGTGTCATTTTTCATGGTGGTGCTGATAATGGAGCTCTCTGGGGTGTAATACAAATGCATCAGTTGTTGCCTTGGTAACACAAGTGTAATGTAAGCAATATGAACAAGGATCAGATATTTCTGTTTTGGGTACACCTTTTTTTCTGATATTTACTTCTTTGAATAACAGGAAAAAAACAAATAGCATTCTTGCCAGAAACTGGCAGCCAGGCAAAAGTGTGGCAACGTTGCATCACATTGTCTAGAAAGTTGGGTGAAGTCTATATGCACGCATTGATATAGTGTAATTTTCGTGACAGTACAACAACATTTACAATTTTTACGTTAGAGTGAGGGGTAGGTTAAGGGTTAAGGTAGGGTAGCTGTTAATAAAACACAGTGTAATGGGTACTTTAATAAATAAGCAGTTTTCAAGCTGTATTCTATTTAGCAACAACTGAGAAGTTGTAAGAACGGTTTGTAATCACGTGAACATACAAATGGAGTTGTACCTGACTGTTCTTAGAACTGAAAAAGCACCACTGTCAATATTTTTTCAGCTTTTTAAAAATAGTTATACTTTTAATCATTTTGTTACATTTGTTTTATTAAAATTGTCAAGGATTACAAGATGCTACCAAGCATAACATGTCTCAGCATCTTGCAAACGTTATCTCTAATTTACATATAAATGTAAAATATAAAATGAATCTGATGCAATGCATATACTGTAATACAAAATAAACATTTCTAATAATAAAATCACTTAGAGAATTTTAAAAAAGTCTCAATGTTGTTTATGGCTATAACTTATTTTTGCATACTATCAAATACTTCATAGAATAAAATTCTGTAATTAGAGTTGTTCTGATACTAATACTAGTATCGGAAATACTTGCAGATTCTGTAAAGATTCTGCCATTGTTATCAGCGAGTATTTGAAACCATAAACCGATCCGGAACATCTTTTTGAGACGTACGCCTGCTAGCTTTGCTTAACACTGCAAACCCAGAGCCAGTTCTTCTTTGCTGCTCAAAATGCAAAGACAGGAAGTTGTGCTTTGTTGCCACAACAACCACTTTAAGAGCAGCAAAGAAGAAGAGTTTAATGCACCATTTCATTTTATTTTTCTATTTATTCTGAATTTTACTTTTCTTTTAATAACAATTTTATGGTTTTTTTATATTATTAAAAAAGATATTTCTTTATATTTTGCACAGATTTTTATAGTTTTACTGTAAAACGAAAAGTTTTTTATTTAGTTTAAAATGTTTGATTTGTGTCTGAACTTGCTTCAGTAAAGTACAGCAAATATTATTACTGTTGAATATCTGATAATAAAAAAATGTCAGATAATAAAAATACTCTAGTTCACTGTATTTATTTGTTCATGATTCAATAATGGATAAGTCTAAATCATTCTGTCAGTTTATACAAGGCTAGTATACTGTAAACAACTGTTTCTACATATACACACTCGGGTATCGGATCAGTACTCTGTATCGCCGATACCCTGAGCTCAGATATCGGAATCAGTATCGCGAACATCCTTAGCTGTAATGTTGTGAATCATCTCACAGCAGATTTTCCCTTTTGCCCTTCTTTTTTAAAAGAAATGAATTAAAAATACACTTTTGTACGCATTATGCAGCTATAAAAACAATCACTGTTTGGCAGTGAGATTTCTGTTCACAATTTAGAATTTATTTTTATATAAAACCTTATGACAAATGAAAGTTTAGACAGACACGATTGCAGCCGTTAGTGATGCAGCGATGCCTTTTTCATAATTACATGAATTCAAAGAGCAAAGCCATTTCCCACAAAACTGCACAGTGCCATTCATTCTGCCTCCTGTTCCCGTGTGTAGTAATTGTAATGATGTGATTGAGCTGGCATTGTACGCTCACTCTCATCCACAATCACAAAAAAAGAGCTGTGGTCCCCTGTGTGCTTGCGCTTCCTGTAGCTGTCACCATAAACCGGGTAATTTGTTGATTTAAATGCTTGTATAACTCAGGGGCCCGAGACAAAGTGAGCGAAGAAGACAACTCCAGGAGGAAATCTGAAACGGAGAGGGTTATCGTCACCACAGCTGTCGCACACACTTCCTCTGTGACACAGGCACTGATTCAATTTGCCAACTTATGCCCATCTCCTTTCTCTGCTCTCTCACGGGTGGGATTGACAAAGAGGAGATGGAGAGAAGAACAAGGGAAGGAGGAAGAAAGGAAGGAAGGAAGGGAGGGAAGGGAAAAAAGGAGATTTCTGTACTCACATCTGATGCGGGACCCTTATCTGCTCCCGGGCAGGAGAAGGTGACGAATTCATGGCAACGCTTGTGCACCACAAAGCAGCAGACTGAAAGAAGGAAGAAGAGAGAGACGGATGAGATAAACGGTGAGAATCAGACAGACATTTATCTGCTGTGACAGATCCTGCTGCATGTCAAGAGTCAACGCTGAACATCCTCACATATACGCACACAGTCATGAGATCAATTCAAGGCCTGAGCTGCAAGTTGTTAACAAAAAGTGGTACTTTCGCACCATGAGTGCTTGTTTATTGCTGCTGTTATTATTACATAATTCTTGTTGTTTGAATTGATTGCCAAATTGTGCACTCCACGATCTAAACAAAAGGGGAGTGTATGTTATGGGCAGTTAAAAAGTCAGGCATAACAGCAGTTTCTATTTTCGTTGCATTGCACACAGACTACTACAACCACGTTCTTTCCGCAATAAAAGCACAGATTAATTCTACACTGTAAAAATGCTGGGTTCCATACAATCGATTTGTGTTGAGACAACATGAAGGAATTAAGTTAATTAATTTAAGTGGATTAAACATAAAACAATTAAGTTGCCCCCAAAAACCTCAAGAATTGTGTTGTTTTAGTTGTGTTTTGAGTGTATTAACTAAGATTAATAGAGAAATTAATTCACATATTACATTGGCAAGTTATAAATTTTGTTTATTATTTTATGTGATGCTATGGTTGAGTGGGCTGAAACAAATTCTTCTTTTGTACTGCAATAACTCAGTGTAAAACCGCTGGACATTGGTTATGCTGCCATTTTGGTAATATCATTATATTTTCTTATTTAGTCTCTGTAATTTTTTGCAGCAGTAAAAATGAATTGCTAGATGATATGTTTGCTGATAAAAAGCATATTACAGCAATGCTGGTTAACCAGTTAGACTGCCAAATCTGTTAAACCAGCATACAATTTATGCTGTCATATCATTTACAGCAAGTTCAGTTTCCTGTGTTATACACAAACATGGAAAAACAAGACAAAATCTGAACAGATTGTTAAAAAGACTTAATTTTCTTTAGATAAAACAAACTAACTAAATAAATAGTTTTATTTAAAATGAACAAATCTATACACATCAAATGAATATTTATTTTAAAACAATTAAAAAACATAAAAATACAATTCAATATTTTTAATTATATTGTTCTTATTTGTTCGTTTGAATTTTTCTGTTCATCAAAGAATCCTGAAGAAATGTATCAATGTTTTAACAAGAATGTATGTATGTATGTATGTATGCATGTATGCATGTATGTATGTATGTATGTATTATAATGAAGTGTTTCTTGAGCACTAAATCGGTGTATTAGAATGATTTCTGAAGAATCATTAAACATTGAAGTAAAAAAAAAACATTTGACATTTTTCGATGCAGCATAATGATTGTATGAAATATAAAGCATAAACTCAGGATATTAGATAGGCTGGTGGACATTGAATATCAAAAGAATTCATACTACGCACATGTATACTGTATACTTAGAAAATCATTATATGTAGTTTTTATTGGGAAAATTAAGTACTTCAAAGCTGTAGACACTTAGCAGCCAATCAGATTCAAAGCTAGACGGTAGTATGCAAATGATGTGCTGTGCTGGACAGTATGTACAGTGTCCCTCTGTCCACACCAGTAATGCCCCTGGCACCTCTGCACTGTGACATATCCAGGTCATGGCAGGGGCAGCTTCATTCCTGCCGCAGGTTAACGCTTTTCATCATGGGCTGTGTATGTTTGAGCTGCGCTTCTCTACAGTCTGAATATTTCTGATCCTGAAAGATTAAAGCAGGTTTTAGCCTTCTGCTTACAGGAAATGATGCAGCAAGTCTCTCAGGTTCACTGTAATCTATTTAAGAATCTGCACTTTAAGTCTAGCATCTCCGGCCAAAACACAACAGGCAAACTTCAGACAGGCTGAACAGCCACTGTCACCCACACACTCCAAATACACCAGCGAGGAAAAAAAGAGAGAGAGATAAAGAAACAAAAACAGAGATCTGGAAGAAAACTGAACCATATGATTCAGTTAAGTTTGCTCTTTTTATTATTGGGATTTTAAAACGGCTGAGTTAAGGCCAACTGAGCTGAACAATCCAATTAGCACGCATTGCAGGATTTTACAGATTTTATGAAGACTTTTTAGACCTCAAAAAGTCCTAAAAAATCTTATAAATAACTGAAGAGACTACAATACATCAATATGTTACTGAAATGCAAATTTCAGCCCAGGCACATTGGAAATAAGTGCCTCAGGCTTCATTTTAGCAAAACATTAAAGAGATACATCTTTTTGAATATTTCTAATCCACTAGAGAGAGCTGTCTACATTTTTGCAAATCTGCAATATTTTACCTAGGGTACGTTTTGTAGTGCGTTTCAGATACACCGACCGTACACATCCACAAGAAGGTGAGGCTTGTCTTACAGATCACCTAGTGAATGAACCCATTCCTAAACCCAACTAAGAGCTAAGTGCTTTCAAAAGCAAACGCAAGACAAAAGTGCATTGCAACTACATACAGTAGTTTTACCTTGGTTTTACATTGCTTTTATCTCTTTTGTGGAACGATGCTTCACCCAACTCAACCTCAAGTGCTCTGGGATCACAAGTACAACACTGTACAATGTAAGCTACCGAGCAAACTGACCACACCAGAAAAGTTGTCCATATAGAGATACACAGATGAGGCAAACTCGATTATGATTCATAGATAATATTAGGTTGTTTTGTGGTATTAGTGTGGAGTTGTGCAAAGAATCACATAAAAATAATTGTTTATTCATCAATAATATCACTGTAAATATACTGAAGAAAGATATCTTTTTCTGTTTATCAATAGATCAACAAATTAAATGCACAGAATAGATTTTAATTTATAAATACATAAGCAATATGCAGTGGTTGTACTAAATTGTGAAATCAGTGAAAGAAATAAACAATTTTCTTTCTACATATAAGGATACAGATCTGCCAGCACAGTCCAAAGGCTTGAATAGTAAATTTATATTTCTGAATTTGATCTTTAAACTTCTACTCTGCAGAGGTACATGGAACTGCTTCAAAACAAACCGAATCCTCTGAATATGAGCCAAAAGCAGACAAAAAAGATGATAGAATATAATCTCGCCTTTTGGCAAACACCTCCTGTGTCAATATTTTTAGTGCTCAGAATCAAATTGTGATATGCCAACTATGATCAGCACTTGAATGGTGAACAATGCTTACTTTTTTACATCCTGCAGTGTCAAGGTAGACTTTGAATTATAGTTTAATACACTATCTATATCAATATAACAATATCTGGTGTACACAAGATAAATACTTTATTCATAATAGTCTTCTATAACCAGTGTTTAAATTATGTATGTACCTTATTGTAATTTGCCATTAAACAGGATTTATCAGTGAAAATGAGTGTTGATTGCAACAGATGCTGAGAAAAGCAACAAGCTGATCTGACCAAGGGCGTTCTAGAGTCTTTTTTTAATCTGCTGCCTCAACTTCTATAGCCGTCTATTTCTTGTGAGATATTAATTGTAAATAGTTTTAATAATGTGCAAACAACAAATCAAATGAGTAAGTAAATTCAATTATCCATTCATGAATAGTCACTTGCTTTCTAAATGAACAGGGGCCGGTGGCACCAGTGGTGGATAAGTTAAAACGTAGCTTAGTTGCAATGTAAGGGGGAAAAAAAAAAAAGATTTGTGTTGCACCACTGAACCCATTTTAAACACAACTTTACACTCCAACTAAATATTTACAGAAGCTTCACACTAGAGAAGAGATTACAGCAAGATTAGATTACATTGATGAGCTTGTGATGTTAATGAAGAACCCAATGTTTTTACATACTTTATCTCCGTTTTCCCGCAGCCTTTTGCATTTATTTAGTTTTTTATGTCCTGCCAAATCTCACATTTTTTCCAGTTTGTGACAGAAGACTTTAATTTTCTTTCAATGAAAATTTCTTCATGACTGAAATTTTTTCTTTTGCATGTGTTGGCTATTAAAGCATTGATTTTGATATCTTTGTGTTCAGTTCACGTGCATTTCAGAATTTTGTTTTCCCGTTCAACAATTTCAATGCTTCTGTTTGGGTATTACATAATTGAATGGGACTACACATCACTTTACGGAGAGCTTACATGTTCCAACAAGTTGCAACCAATGTAAAGCCTCCAGTGTGGAATTTATGTTCCAGTTCAAGCAAGAACTTTTGAACAGTTGGTGAAACCCAACTCAGGTTCATAAATAAGGACAACTCTGTTTCAATGATTGCAGATTTTTGGCTGATTTTAAAAGTGAAAGGAATGAAAATTAATTAGCTACTCTAAAGAAGCAATGGTGTGAATAACCACCTGCAGCTGTTCAAATCTATGTATTGACTTGTATTGACTAGGCAGGTTTGAACTACTATATAGTATGTTGATGCAGACTTACAAAAAGTCATCACAGTAGTCTTTTGCTACACATTTTCAGGATAGAATCCTAAAACTACCCCTGTAGCCCACAAAACCAGACAAAGTGCTGTTTCCATTAGTTGGTATCTGTTGATGTAGTGTGGTCTGGCCTGTTTCCATTTGAAAAGACGTGAGGGTGAGTAAAGACAGAATAAAATAAAAGTGTGAACCTACACTGGTCTCACTGTTTGGTTCGGTTACGATTATCATGCCATCGATTCGGTTCAATTCGATATCTCGGTGCGTCACGGTGCATTGATGAGACTTTCCATACACAATTTAATATTTTACTTCACAGCACAAGAATTCTTGCATTAAAATGTATAAGTTGTAAATACATTTTTATGTGTATTTGTAATACAATTTTGTCCTTTAATACAAAGCAGTCAGATATATGAACTGTACTTTAATATTACCTGCTCAAAGAAAACTCTTTTTGGATGTATCAAACAAAACTCAAGTATATGCACAGAACAACATGAGCCTTTAAAGCAAATAAACAAATGTGAATGTTATCCCTCTTGCTTTTTGAGCATTGTCAAGCAAGTTGTTAAACGTTTATGATTGGTCACGCGCTCAACAGAAAAGGCTGCGATTGGCTCTAACGCTCTGACACTGTTCACCGATGAGTGACTGATAAACGGTAAAGCGCGGATATGCACATCAATATAGCATCATTTTTTATGACACTGTATAACAATAATTAATATTTTTACAGTACTGTTATGGTTGGGTTTAGGGCTGGGGTGGCGGTAGACGTTAATAAAATACAATTAATGGGAAATTTTAACTGCAACCGTATCTGATCTAGCAACAACCCTGATAAACAGCAGCAGCAATAACAGCTGATCCATGATAGACGCAGTGGAGAAAACTCGCTCTGCAGACACTGCTGTTTCTGGATCCAGTTTCTGCATTTTTTAAGTAGTTGGAGCATTTTAATTACTCGCGCTCACCTCCCTTGCCATAGTAAGCTACCGCAATATAGCGCATATAAGATAAATGGCATCAGAACTTAATAACCAGTAAGGATCTATTACTGAACCTATACCGAATTGTCCACGTCTGCATCTCGGTGCACTGAAGAAACAATTCATTTTATCACCCCTAGAATAAAAACTGCAGCTAGACCAAAAGTAGGAATAAAACAAGGTCGTAGCATAATATAAACTGAAAAGGCCAGACTACTAAACAGGGCAAATTAGTGTAGAGGGCAAATTTTTCTGTAGCTTTAGAAATTTCCCCAGCACTTGGAGATCAATTGCCATGTAAAGAAAACTGAAAAGCAGTGGCTAAGTTTTCACTAAGTGAAAACAGACATATTTTCTTATAAATGTGGTATTTACACCAAGTGCAAAAAGGTATTTCTTTTTGAAAATATATATTTCAAAAGTATTCTTCTTTGTCATTTCAAATTCGTTGTAGTCTATGCTTGGTTGAAAATAGTGGCAAATATCTGCACCTCAGTATTAAGGCCAAATTAGAGTAAAATTAACAGGCTATTATACAGACTGTAATTGAGAAAAAAAGTGGACTTTATCTCTGTAAATTCAATCACAATTGGGTGGTGTTACAATTGACTATTATAACTAGGTGCTAGTGGTTGGCAATAAGAGCTAATAGAATAGGGCTGCATGATTACTTGGAATGAAATTTAAATCACGATTCAGCAAAAGCTGTGATTCTCATGCACATCTAGTCATGGAAACACAGCTCTGTAATCAGTAGTAAATCTGCTCAGAAAGCCAGAGGGTGCTCTCACACGGAAACTGTAAATGCCTCACAAAGCAGAGACAAAATCAGGAAATCAATTTAACAAAACACATTAAATGTGCTGTTTTCAAGTGCTTTCAGATGTAGCAGCAACACCGAGACACAGAGCTTCTTACTGAGAAGCAACACAACAGCTGTCAATTCGCAGAACTAATGTGTAGTAAATGCTGCTACTTCTGAAAAAGTATACTTAAATATACAATATGAGATTGTACAAATTAATACAAATTAGCCACCAAATCAAAAAGTTACAAATTGGTGTGAGATCGCATTGGACTTTAAGGTGCAAGAATTCTATAAGAACTTGAATACAGTCCTATCTTTAAAATACAAGCCCACAAAAACAGCACAGTAAGGAAAAAGAAAATCGGGTACAAACAGTTCCTGGTATATTTATTTTGGACTATTTCTCATCTACCAAGCTGCGTGAGCGTTCAGAAACAGAAAGTTCCTCTCCCGCTCTTGGCGACAGGGTAAAGATCGACCCAGAGGTTGAGCGCAGACTTCCATCACCAAATGGCTCAGTTAAACAGCCTTTCAGAGCGCACACTTACATAATGGCCAACCTGATGGAGAAGGATCAGGCCCAGTAGGAGTTTCCCTGACTCCAGCACTCTTAAAAGGTCAGAACGAGAGAAAGGCTCATGTAGCAACCCACGTTCCTTCACAGTGAGACTGATCTGGCCCTTCATAATTAAACAGCCCATTAAATATCCATGCCACGCTAGAGGCTCGGCACCTAGCAGATGCACCCATGCCGAACACCCCGATACGACACCAAACTCGGTCCCGCTCAGAGACCAATTCAATTACCTCGGAAAAGCATGAGTATTAGTCCTCTCCTGCTTATCAGTCAGTCGAACACCCACATACTCGCACACTTGCAGCTCGAGCGCACACACAAACACACCAGAACGCCCACACAAACACACATGTACTCGACATCCCAGCATATCTGCCTTCTGGACAACTGCGAACCTTTAAAAAGAGCCTCCAGTTATAGCAAGCCGTGTCTGGGCAGAGAAGCCACAGAAGAACCTTTCACGATTTTAATTCACGGGTGCGAGATACACACACACACACACACACACACACACACACACACACACACACACACACACAAGCAATTCCGGAGATGACTGGGAACGTTCATCTTGATATTGAATTCAGCCCAGCTGTCAGGGAGATGCAGATTAGAAGGAAGGGAATGGAGTTTGTGTGCTTGTTTACGAGAAATGGAACAGCATGCAAGAGATATTCCTCATGGTGCAATATTATTAAGTTCTTAAATGCAACAAGGTGTTTGAGCTGCTAAATTGAATAAACACCTAAAAACAGCTTGTTTTCCCCCACACAACCCTGAAGGAGGTGAACTGAACTGAGTTTATATGGGAAGGTGTGCACTGTTGAAACTGCCAATCAGAACAGATGTAGAGAGAAGAAGAAACTCTGCAGGAAGAAACATGATCTTTATTGTTTAGAGCCTGCTATACTAGTAAAGTCATCGAGAACCACTAATATTTCAATCCGCTCACTGGTTTTCATCTACACCAAGTTTGACGAAAACCGCATGCAAATCTGTAGTCAGAACAGATATTTTCAGATGTGCCATTCTTAGACATTTAATCCACAACTCATCTCCATCTGAGAGCTTTTGAAGGCTTTTCAAGAATCAGTAGAGAGAACTCGCATGAAATGATCAGTAACATCTAACACTACTTAGAGATATTGCTCACCCAATTTTAATGGCAAGACTTTTATCAAATGTGACCCTGCACTGTATAAATATCTGTAAATTGACAGCTTTCCGCATTTTTGTGATTCATTGTTTTTCCCCCTTGTTTATATCTTTGAATAGCATTATGGGACTATGATCTTTCCTCCAAAAGCTTTTGACGTTTTATTTACTTTTGCTGACATTTTTGATAGTTTGAAGTGATATATCATCCGGATTGGTGTTGTAAATTATGGTACAGAAACCTGGTAATAAGCTGCCAGTTCATTTTCTGTTATTTTACAGGCTTATTTATTTATATATTATTTCTTATACATCTCAAACTACTAAAATGTCAATAAAAGTCACTGCAGAGTTGAATTTTCAACATCAAAAGTGGACAGAGCAGAGATAAAACTTCCATAATGCAATTCATAACAGTAAATAAACAGAAAACACTTGTGAATCACAAAATATGGAACCTGTTAATTAACAGATTTTTTTTACAGTGTGGATCACGAACAGGTGCTGATTTTTGGAAATTGAGATTTAGACATCATCTGAAAGGTAAATACGTTGACAAAACAAGTTTTAATAAATATTTGTTTCACTGATGATGTATGGTTTGTTAGGACAATATTTACATTCCAGATTTAAAAATCCAGATGGGAATGTTATGAATGTTAAAAAAAAAAAATCTTTAAAAGATTTGAAAATTGTCCAAATTAAGTCCTTAGCTATGCATATTACTAATCAAAAATTAGGTTTTGATATTTTTAACGTAGGAAATTTAGAAAATGTCTTCACAAAAAAAAGATCTTATATTCCAATATTTTTTGGCCTAATAGAAAATGTATTGTTTAGACTCACATTCACACACTACATGTTTGGCTATTCCCACAAATCTACCTGTGCAACATAAGCCAAACTTTTTGTGGTCCAGGGTCACAAATGTGATTTCTAAAAAATAATAATAATATTTCTCTAAATATCTTTATTTTTTTACAAACTAAAACATCTCTACAGATTTGGAGCTACATACAAGCAAATAAATGATGACACAATTTGCATAGATATTACAATATATATAAATTATGCATTCATCTTTTACATAAAATGCATGTTTTGCTCCTCTCCCAAAATAACAAACTCATTTTTTTTTTAAATAACATTTTTATTTTTAAATTATTTAAATCAATTTCAACCTAACCTGTTAATTGCTTAAAAGTATATTCATTTAACTACATTAACTGCATATTCATGAACAGTTTAAAAAGCATGACTAAGGAAACGGAAACTTAATTAAACCTAAAGAAAAGCTCAGGGCAATAACAAAACACTTCTGATCCTAATTATGTTAATATGCTAACCTAATATTTGTATGCAGCCTTTCCAACCATGACTAAATAACTGGGTTTAACTGTCTGGAAAATTGATTCCCTTTACTGAGGAGACACTCATAAATTATCAATTTAGGATACATAAGACGTGCTGTGAATTCTCACTCATAATCAAATGTCCACACACTGCGACACACAACATTAACCGATCCTCTACACACACGGCCACACACGGCCACACAC
>CAIGQW010000272.1:9937849-9951873 GCA_903798125.1 Danio choprae
GAGCGAGAGAGAGAGTGGCTTCAAAAGTTGGCTACCCATCTCCTGTTGCCTAGCAACTGCAGCAAGCAGTTAAATAGTCTTATGGGTTAAATGGGTTTGAGAAGCTCTGCAGCACTATTACTGAAGCCTTCTTACAGGTCTTTACTTCACCAATCAGCACCAGCAGCATCTACACACCCTATTTACTGTCATTCATGTCAGATGATGCAGAATGTAATCTATAATTATGCATAATGAATGTGATACGAATCAGTGCAACACTATGAATCAAACGTGAAACATTTCTTTCTTTATAATCATTTAGCAGAAGCATATCCGGCTCATATTGGATTAACAAAAACCTGAGCCATACAAAATGCTCACTTCCTCAGATCTCACAGACAGTTTGGGAATCTTGGTAATGGCTGAACTGAACAAGACCATTTGGGTCAGACACAGAAAGTGAATTCACTCATGTATCTGTTAATTAATGATGAATTTGTTCTCCAAGTCTGTTTATTTTGAAGCTTAAGAACAAGAGAGGTCTACGAAAAGCAAGTAAACTCAACTTGCATCAGTGTTAAAGTTCATGAAAGTCATGAACTGACTTCTCACTTTACTTCTCCTTTCAATCCAAAACTTAGCTGAGTCAGTGGAAAGCTTGCATATGCATATTCCCATGTTCTACAGCAGAAGGCCCAATTAAATTGCTGGCCAGAGGGAATTCACTGCATTAACATTGATCAGGCTCATACAATAGCATCAATACCCACTAAGGTCAATACTGAAAATAAATTTAGCCATGGTTGAACAAGGCCAGCTTAAAAAGAGGGGGGGTTGCCATGACCCTAATGTAGTTCTGGGTATTCCCAGAACACAGAACCTGTTGACTGACTCAACTCAAACAACAATGAAATATTTCATTTTATAAATGGTAAAATATTTAACACTAAAAAACATTTAGACAAATGTCATGAGGACAAGAGTTTTTTAAAGTGTCCGATCTTTACATATTCTGTTCCATTTGTTTTTGATCACACAAACTGTGTAAAGTTCCAAAACTTTGGGCCTGATAAGTTTTTTCATTGTTTCTGAAAGTCTAATTTTATTTAGCCATTACGCCAGTCTTTAGTGACCTTTTAGAAATCTCTGTAATTTGCGGATTTCTTGAACAGGAAACATTTTTGTTCAATAAACATGATATTTTCTGCAAATAAGAATGAAACAAACAAAAGAAGGACCTGTCACATAGCCTAGAGAAAGCTAACTGTTAGCATTCCCATTGAACTCAATGGCAGCTAACAGTTAAGGCTAACTGGACAATGCTAACTCTTCGAGAGGTGACCTGAATTACTCCCTAAAGATTTTACTCTACAGTTTCTTCTTTCTTTTTGTGTACTATTTATGTATCCAATACATAGTTCTGTCCAGTAAAGTAGGCTAATCATATACCTCGCTGATACATTTTTAATATAGCTCCAGTCTTTGTTAGCTCAGGTAAGGTTGGTAGCTGTGCTTAAAAAGAGCCCCTGTGTCCTAACATACTTGCATTTCAATTAAAAGTGTGACTGATCGCCTGAGGAAGATTTTAACCTAGCTGGCCCACTCTGAGATTGCCCATTTTTAATGTGACTGACAGTGATCCCAGAAGTGAACCTGACTTCGCTTTAATGCATACACACCTGCGAGTTCACCTCTCAAACTGCAGATCTGGCCTCCACTCACAGCGGTACTGTCTGTGAACATTTCAGTCTGAAGTTATAAATGATCTTAAAGTGACACTTCACCCAAATAAATAAATATTTCAGTGCAGTTTTTTTCTCCACTCTCTTTTTTGTATATGACTGTATTTCTCATATTCTCATGTATACTGGAGATCATACTGAAATTAAAATTAAGCCAAAACTGAAAATGATTTGTAATATTTGGTTTTACATTTTTTTTATTATATATTAAAGTAATTTAAAGTAATTTTAAAGTAATTAAAGTAACTTTTTAAATGTAACTCAACTGAAATAATATTCATTTAAGTTAATAAAATAAACACACTGTATTGACAGTAACAAAAACCGAACAGTAACAAGCATGGCCAAGATTATTTGAACACCTTGGCATATATTATAGTTTTTTAGCTGTTTTGCTGAATTGGCCTTTACAATACCCATATAAAAATGTATATCTACAAAGACATAATTATGCTTTATAAGCCAAAGAATAGAGCCATCATAAGGAAATTTAGATAATACCCCTGAGTAAAAACAAGCTAGGCCTATTTGACTGTCAGTGTCACACAATCATGTTCCTTCACAGAAAGAGCTAAATGACTTGTGTAATCATTGTCAGGTATGGGAGAACATTAGTGTTGAAGTTCTCAGGAAATATACTGACATTATGCCAGTAGATGTGCTGCTGTATATCCTACTCAAATACAATATAGGACATATACATTGCAGTTAAAAGTGGATAAAAATAGTACTCACTTCATCTGACTCTTTTTTTTTTTACTTTTTTTTTTTATAATGTATAGTCCTACAAAGCTATTCAGGACATGTGTCAGAGCGTGGACCAGATCAGTGAATGAGAGGTGTCATTTTTTCAGTATTGCCTATTTACAGCACAGTATCGCTATTGCAAACAGCAAGATCAAGTATACTACATAAATATTTCCTGTTAGCATTTCAGCAGAATTTTCTTTTCTGGTGAGCGTGCGGTGCATGCACAGATATGTAGAGGTACATGAGCAAAATAAGAGCGCCATATATATAATACCACCAGGTACCAAATTAACACCAATAACTGGGAGATTTCTAAAAGTGTTCTGTAATTTTGATAAATAATCTAATACAAAAATAATTATGTGTGAATATATGTGTAGTGAGTGTGGCGGGCCCGAGAGCTGTGAGAGCGGAACAAGGCTGGTGGCATGAGTGTTAAGTACAGTGACCTGTTTGCCACACCAGTCTAACATCTCATGGAGGAGCTCTGGAAACTTAAAAGAAGGAGACATGGCACTGGAGGACGAGAAAGGACCAGGACTGGAGTTTGAGTTTTTTTTGTTTTCAGTTCAGCGGTAGTCAGCCGTGAGAGACTGCCACCACCCATTTGTTTTGTTTATTTATTTAATAAAGCATTGAAAATTGGTCAGTTCTCTGCCTCATCCTTACTGATAGCCTGGAAGCCATCAACCTCTTTACAATATGTAACTATAAACAATTCTTAAAAACTGCTTTTACTCTTTTAGGATAACTTTGTTGGTGAATATTAGAGATGAATAATCATTCTATATTAGATATTTAAAAGTGCATGTTCAGTTTACACTTAGAACACATCAACTTCAACTTCCAAACTCTTACTAATTTAACTCAAGCAAGTCTTTATCAAAAGTTCAAATTGTAATATCCATCAGCCACCCAACATCCTGCTGAGATGCCAAATGCCAAAAAAAGACATGCTGTAAAAACATGGCAGCACTACTTAGCATGTGGAAGTTGTCAGCGAGGTTGATATCTGGACAGCGCAGCTCTGAGTCGCTTCTCTAGAGAAAGAGTTGCACTCTTGTGTTCTCTGTTCTGACAGCAATCTCAGACTGTGGTCTTTGAATCATTGTCAGTCATCGTGATAACACTAAGACTCAAACATGGAGATACAAGGAGGCATTAGACATGTTGATAGATTTGTCACAGGATCCCACACGCAAAGCACTAGCACAGTTAAGTGATGGCCTGGATGGGTGACATGGAGTATACATCTATAACTGCAGGAAGTGTTGGCATCTCAGATTTACAGATTTCCTTGAATATCCCTTCAGTTCTCACAGATGTGGGTGACCACATTGGAAAAACCTGACAATGTTTACATTAAAAACAAATGATGAATCATTGTCCTAACACTGCTTTTACTTAGATGTTGTAGCAAGTTTCCTCTGCTCAGCAATATAAACTTTCACATGACAAGCCATTTTAAACAGAATTAATGATTGATGTGTATTTCAACTGACAACAATGGGCTCTAAGCACAGGGCATGTCTAAGGCCACAAAAAACATCTAGTGGAAAGGTTAACAGTAACGGCAATGTTATATAAATCTGAATCCAGTCAGAATCTGGTCAGAATTCACACCTACAGTACTTTAAATGACTGCACTAACAAAGGGATTGAGTTCATTTTAATCTTTAAAAAATATGAAGAAGAAAGCATTTGCTTGCAAAAAACATTTTTTGCTGATGTTCTGTTGCAGGCTTCAACTCCCTCAGAACATTCTCCTGCCTTGCTGTCTCATTGGCTGTATGTAATCACCATTGTTATTTCCGGTACATTTCACACTGTAGGACTTATCTGCAGGGCATATCTGAAGGGTATCAGCAGTTTTCCCAGTTCCTGTTTTGGTAATATACACTATACAATTGTCATCTCATGTGAATAAGCACCAATTTACCTCAGAATTTGATCATTTGTCAGTAATTTTCACAAAAATGTCAGCAAATTGGGACAACAATTGTGCAGCGTGTACTGACATTAGGTGCCCAGCTGGGTTGTTAGAGAGTTTCTACATGATTAGTATGGTAAATTGAATGAATGCTGGGTTGTGCTCATGATGAGAGGGTGTTCTGAGTGGTTGCTGGATTGTTTCTAGGTAGCTTTTAGTAATTGGTAATATGGTTTTTGTGGTCTTTTTGGATTGTTGCTGTGTTTTGTCTTGTTATAGGCTGGGGTGCTTTGAGTGGTCACTAAAGTTCATTGGTTTGAAACAAGACTTTTGTTAAGGCTGTCACAAAAACCAACAATTTCCCTGAAATCTCAGCATTTTCTGTTTAAGACATAAAATTATTTATGGTCTATAAAAGACCTGAAATAAGACCAGTTATAATCCACATATACAGAAAGTTGAAAGTTGTCCAAATAAAGTTCTAAGCAATGCATATTACTAACTACAAAATGACTTAAGGCAAGGAATTTAGAAGATATATTGATTGAACATGATCTTATTAATATTCTAATGATTTTTGGCATGAAAGAAAAATCAATAATTGTGACTCAATACAATGCCATGCAGCATAAGTGGTCTATGGTCACATATGTAAATGAAAAAGAAACACATTTAAAATATGTCATTCTCTTTGAACACCTAATCTGGCTGTGATTTTACTTCTCTACTGTAATGTAATTCTGTGAGATATTTTTTAACTTTTATGGTCTTCTTGGCGAATCTAAATGTAGTTATGCTTAGAATAGTTATTGCACACCTCTCCTCAAGAAGCTGCATGATTTAAAGTGTCATTAGTTGTCTTCGCAAGCTCCATTAAACAGTATAAGTCCTCAAAGTGTCTATCTATGAGCTGGACTGCCTCTCTGCTGGAGGGAGAACTCTCTTATGGCCCATTTAAAAGTAAGGCCAACTAAGACAAGATGGTCCCCACAGGACCTCCAGCCAGCTAGTTTCAGACGCGCGGCTGGTGGCCGCCTCTCCTGTCCTCCTAACCTTCTTTCCAACTTCCAACGGACCCGTCGGCTGGCACACACACACACACACACACATCAAATGCAGTACCAGCTACCATCAAACAAAGAGCACCTGAGCAGCCGGCTCATGAGGTGAAGGTCAAAACTCTTCCGAAAGCCCTCACATTTAGTCAGAGTACTTTCGAAACTGAAAACTGACAATGACATAAATATTAAACGGGCTAAAGTAGGTTTAATTTAGACGAGAGACAGAATAAGGTTCAGCAGAAGGGAATATCGAGCAGCATGCATCTTGTCCTTGAGGACACTGAAGCCACAAAGGTCAGACATGTTTGTTCTAAACAAAAGGATCCTGTTCTGCAGTAAACAACCTTGTAGTGTCAATAGAGCAGGAACCCTCCCTCAGGTGTCCTGGAAAACACCCGCATGATCTAATCTTGCTGAAAGCACTGGGAGAGGCTAACAGCATTCAGGACTAAATTGAGTTTCAGCCGTACTTGCTTAACATAGAGGCACTTTTACAGGCAGTTGAACAACCTTATTGAATTATTACACGCATTCTCTTCCTGCAATGTGGCTCTTGGCAGACCTTTTTATTAGGTCCCAAAAGCAGAGCAGATGGCCCTTGTTGGGCTCTTCTATCCATGTGTAATTGGCTCTCAACATTCATTACCTGGTTCAAACACCAGCAATAAGCCAATGACTACGCAGATTTAACTTTGAACGCAAATGGATTCCAATCGAAATTGGATCATGGCTCATAATGGGACTTTTGGGGAATCATGTTTTATTTCTGTATGAGTTGATAAGATAAAAGACACATTGCAATAATGGCAGGACCTAGCAAACAGCTATGCTACATTCACATGCTCAGTGTTGATTTGAATCAGATCGGAGTGAAATCTACTGTTTGTTCAAAGACAAGTAAATTACATTATATACTAGCTTCCTATCTAGAGTTCAGTCAATAATAGTTCTGAAAATAAAGATAGGCGATGGGAATTTGTTTATAAAATGCACGTATCTAGAGAGCCAAACTGTGTGTCAACAGAAGCATATATACAGCGATTCTGTTTGTTTTAAATCTTTCTCTCTTATCCAGAAAATCTTTAACAAGAAAAGATATGGGACATTTAAATTTCATTGAGGGCTCATTTTAAAATCGAAATAATGAACCTAGATTAAACACCTAATGCAATTTGAAAATGTTTCAATTGTAATAATGATAAATGTAAACTGTTTTATACACATCGAATTTGAACTGTTCAAGTGCTTGTAAACATACACAGTCACAGTGGAACAAAGTTGTACCTTTTAAAGCCAACACTACTGGTCTTAATATGGAATCGATAGCAATCTTCTAAAAGATGATCAGGAAGCAGAGTTCCATGTATCATAACAGAGCTTTATTAAATCAATAGACCAAGCGACAATAGTCATCAAGCATGCTCGCATCACCTCTGATCTGGTCTGTTTGCAGTTCATGCTTTATACCTTTTTCCTTATCAGTTTCCATGTGACCAAAACAGTGGTTCCCCAGCTGTCCAACTTGGCAACAATTGGCCTTTTTCTTGGACGTTTCCCAAACACCTGTATCCATTATCTATTGGGTCACCCCGACCTCTTATTATACTGGTGGAATAGAACTAACTCATATACTTTGATCCTTTTTGGCAGATGCAGGTGTTAACTCATCTTAACTCTCGCATTGACCTTAGGTAAATACTGGTGATTTGCATCTCTTCCATAGCTACTCGCCATCTTGGAAAACTCCTTTAGATACCCATGCTGCATTAAACAAGTATATTTATCTCTGATGGATTACAACTCAATATTGATTATTAAACAAATTGAATATATTGATTAGCTGTTATCAAATAACTGAATATTGATTAAAAAGATACATAAAAACTCAACAGTCTGTACAGTCCAACTGCCTGTTGCATTTTACATTTCAAAAAGAACAATTACTGTTTTTTACTGAGTGCAATATTATTTTCAATATATGAAATTAGATTTTTAACAATAACTGATAAACATTTAAAGAAAGACTTGTGAGGTTAGAGGTTCCTAATGAACTACATATGCTTTTGCTGAACTTTTCTGTTGACCATTTTAAAAACAATGCTACTGGCAGATCCAGTGCTGCTACATAAATCTCTTGCTCTATTTAAGCAGACATTTTATCTTTAAATACTTCGTCTGAATTTGTAAAGCTCATGCAAACATGCAAAAGATTACGGAGAGGGAAAAGAGATTGATAAATTGTGTCTTCTCTTTAGTGTTTCAGAAAGGATCTCAATTGGTGCATCCCAAATTGAATACTTATGCATGATTCTATGCTATTTTTAAGTATAAAAAATAGAAAACTAAAAAGAATAAGCTCACTTTAAATACCCAGATTGTGTACTTATTCAACCGATAAAAAAAAGAGTTGAATGTTAATGCAATGCAACTTAATGCAATCAACGGTCGCAGCTTTGCTCACATAACAGAATAGGAGGAGCTATCAAAGGTTGGACTTATATTATTTGTTTAGTAATTGTGCAAAAAAATTTTTTTTTTTTTTTTTTTTTTTTTTTAACTTACCGCTTCCTGGTGGTGAATGCGGTTTTACTCATGACTGTAAAATAAATTACGAAATGACCAAATAGTGACTCACATAGTTTTATCATTGATGTTGTAGTGTGTAAATCTGCAATAGTCACATCACAATGGTTCAGAACGCATGAGGATTGTAGAGTCCTTTCAGTGTAACCATAATAAATGAAAGTTTATCAATTGTGTGGGCGTTTTTAAAGCCTGTGACGGGTTTAAAGCATCAGGGCACAAGGAATTATTATGTTTGTAGCTTTAACAAAGATGAGTTGCATTTATTTTTTTATACAATGAAGACTATACAGACTCATTGTACATTTGATTCTTTTATTTCTGTACCTAAATACTGTTAAGACTTCATTTATATCATTACTCTACACTCTCAGAAATAAATGTCACTGGGATGGTACCTTTTATAAAAAGGTACACATTAGTACCTTAAATTACAATTTTGTACACCTTTAGTTTACACTTTTGTACTTCTAAGGTATTATGAGGTACACATTTGTACCTTTTAGGTATATGTACTTTACAGATACAAACGTGGGCCTTTTAAGTACAACAGTGTACATTTAGAAAAGGTACCACCCCAGTAACAGGTTTTGTACCTTTGTTTCTGAAAGTGTACTTCTCTATGCTGGCAGTTTTTTTATGCAGACAAACTCCTCTACAAAATCATCCCAATCCATATTAAATTAATAATTCTTTCCAAATAGAGCTATTCGGATTATCTGGTAAAATGTCACTATATAAATCACAGATATAAATCTCATAATCACAGCAAAATATCGCAATGTACGTGTTTTTCTAATACCGTGCAGCCCAATGTTACCAACTGGTAAACATTGACTGGGAAACGGATTGTATTTCCGATTAATAATAATAATAATAAAAACATTAGTATTCCATTTGGTATTACACTATATAGTTTAGTGTATGAGTGTGTCATTTTGGACACAACTAATGTCTTCAACTACAAAGCATATTCATGATACCAAAATCTAAAATAAAAGGTCAAAAATGTCAGTATCATTTCCTTAAAAGCCTAATTTGATCCATGCTATGAATTGTATAGCTCTATACTATTACAAGACCAATTGTTGCCTGTCCCTTTATTTCTCTAAGGAAAATAAATTCAAGATGCAAGCTTCTCTCCTCCCAACAGCGGAGCGCAGCAGTGCCTTATGTCTCCATTGATCATTTATATTTTTCCTCTCAAAATGAGGCTACTGTCTGGAACATGGCATTCCAAAGCTGCTAAAATGGAGCAAACACATGAATTATTCTCACAAAAAACAGGCCAATGACGTATGCGAAGCGATGGCGTGTTCTCTGATGATCGCAGTTCATCTACGCGCTTCATATATACAACTGATCTCCTCGAACACCCACATAAACCCCAACCCCCCTTTTTATTTAAGCACTCCTTCATGAAACACTTACGCTATTTATAGGGGCTTTAGACAGCCCACACCTTCAGATGTGGATCTGTTCTGTCTTTGCACAGAACATAGCGAGGTATGAGACTCCCCCTCCATCACAAATATATATATGCAATCACGGTCTGCATTGGTTTCAAGGGCAGAAGGTGAGTGCTCGAAGACGCATTGTAAAATCATCAGGGTGGTTCTGAAAGGTGCAGGGGGTACAGTTAATGAAAATGGCTACTAAAGATGTTTTCTGGATGTCTTGATGTCTGAGTGATTCAGACTGGTCAGTCTCCAGTGCTTTATTCTAGTGTGAATCAGTAAGTTCACATGCTAAAAAGATTTTAAATCCAAAATACACTTTTTCCATGCGCATTTATTTATTCATCAGTCAAGCATATATTAAAGAGATAGTTTATCAAAAAAAATGTATTTACTCTCCCTCAAGTGGATGCAAAACCTTTTTCAGTTTCTTTCTTTTGGTGAACACTAAAGAAGACATTTTGAAGAAACCTGAAAACCTGTAACCATTGACTTCCATAGGAACAAAACATAAAAAGTCAATGGTTACAGGTTTCCAGCCTTCCTCAAAAGATCTTCTTTTGTGTTCTACAGTATAAAGACAGTCAAACTGGTTTAAAACAAGTAAATGGTGAATAAATTATGACAGAATTTTCAGTTTTTGGTGAACTATCACTTTAACTCTACCAAAAGCAGGAACAAGGACTGATAACTTATCATAATAATAATAATAATAATAGTAATAATAAGCAATATTCATTCATTTATTTTATTTTCAGCTTAGTCCCTTTATTAATCTGGGGTCACCACAGCAGAATGAACCACCAACTTTTCCAGCATATGTTTCACGCAGCGGATGCTCTTCCAGCTGCATGTCTTTGGACTTGTGGGGAAAACCAGAGCACCCGGATAAAACCCACGCCAACACGGGGAGAATAATAAGCAATAATAATACTTTATTATATTCATATACTATAATATACAACAATAAAAATTATATTTTGCAATTACGCTTTACTAAACATACTTTATTCACTTCCTTCATTTTGAAATAGTATTTATTTAGATTTACTATTGGCTTGTTCTTGATCTGGCAACAAGTCAAGGCTAATATGTGACATTGCAGATAAAAATAAAATGGTAGTCAATTCTCTCTTTAGTGCTTAATCCTATCCTGCGCCCACATACAAAATAAATAAATATAATACATTAATCTATTTGCTAATATACTACCATACTTTGCTATATATTACATAACAAAACAATAATGTCAACGTACTGACTGAGCATTAACGATTTCTTTTGTCCATTCTGAAAACAGGATTCATTTAGATGTATTATTATTGCCTTATTCTTGTATATTTATATATTCTTGTACAGATATTCTACACAGTATGCACAGAACTGACAAGTTGTTGTTAATAATGCATTTAAACAGATGTGTCTCTGTATGCGTGGTGCAGGAAAGAGTTCTGACTGAATTATGTTGCCAGATGATGTGAGAAACACAGCGCACAACAGCAAGCAAATACTAAATCTACATGAATCCAAAAGGCTTTGACTGGAAAGATGAACCACAATCTGCACTTGCCTACTGCATCCATAATATTTATAGCAATATAACCCAAAGATTGCTTATAATACATGGGCATGGCAACACAGCCAGAGCACACTCTGTGAAACAAACATCCAAGCATATGCAAAACACAATGTCTCTGTTGATGGTGATTTGATTCAAATCGCCAAATCGGACAAGTTATTATTACTCTGCTCAAAAATAGCAAATACGAAACATGCAAGACCCCAGAGCATTTCTATGGCAACCAGCGTGTCAATCATCACGATTCCAGGAGTGAGTCATGTTTCATACACACATCGAATGATAAATTATGGGATTCACTCCTTTATTTAAATGTGGTTGCCATTCCTGAACCTTTTTGCGTCACTGAGTCAATCAATTCAACACTTTTTCGACTTCACATTCCTTCTTTCTCTGTCTCTGCTCCTCTCTTTCTCCTCCTCAGCTCTATCCAGATGTAGCAGCTCTTCTTCAAACTCGTAATTTTGCAATTAAGACTGAGGAGGCAAAAGAGGCTCTCCTAAGCAGCTGGCTCACCATCAAGCCGACAGCAAGAGGAAATCCTCTTTTATTATTTACTCACTGTTTTCCACACACTGATGATTAAGGAAGAGGCAGATCACAGCTGTGCTGGCATTCCATAGAAACCTTACTCTTATAGCTTTCACACAAAAATTAAGACATTATTAAAGACATTATAAACACTAAATATTATAGAATATTTAATATAAGTACAAACAGGATATCTCCCTTGAAGTAAACAATGACATTCATGTTGAAGGATTTCCAGCGGGCACCTTGATTTCAAAATGACATCAAAAACAAAACATGTTAAAAATCTAATCGATTTATGTCAATTGACTACCTTGTAGTGTTGTCACAATACTGGAATGTCCAACTTTGAAACGATAGATTGAAAAGTATTGATATACAATTTCAATACCATGGGGAACTAATGCCACAACATTAAAAAGTATGCAAATTTAGCAAAAAGGGGAAAAAATTTAAATAAATCACTAAACCATATAAAGGTTATACCAGGTGCACAAGCAGTCCTTATGTCCAAAAGACAATAGATTACAAAAAAATCTATATTAAAGCAATCTCTTCTTATTTTCTGATTAAAACAAAAGTCCGAAAATCTCCCTGTGATGAGAAGAGAAAGTGCGAGAGAGCAAAGCCAGAATCAATATTAGCCAAAAGCAAAATTGTAGCATTTTAAATATTCCAGTATGGATATAATCGATATTTTTGACAACACTACAACCTTAAATGTCAAAACAACATCAAATTGGCATCTAACATTGCTGTCAAAAACACGTCAGACATCAATTACAGGACAGTCCTGTAATTAAGTTTTGATGCCAATTTGTCAAGGTATCTCACATGCATTGTAAGGATACAAAATCCAGTGTAAATTTGGAATTGAAGCATTCAGATGAATAAATCTGTATATAAAATAATTTTTTGTTGTTGTTATTTTGGTGGTCAAAAGGGCATCAATGTGCAGATGTCAAATGGAAGTGAAGGTTTTCACATCAAATCTATTTGCACTTTTCGAAGCATTTCTTGGTGTTGTTTTGGCATCAAGGTACCCACTGAGTTATTGAACCATTTAAATGTAAATATTTGCAAAATTTCATGTATAAAATCACGGTCATCCCATTGAATACACAGGCTTTACAACAGGTTTAAGATAGTCGTCATGTGTGCAATGATTTATACATCCCTATAATACAGAAATTGTGGCTGCAAAATTATCTGTCAAATCTCATGTCAGGCTGACCCTAGAAATATTGACGTAGACAAAGCCTTGAACTGCTGCTACAGGTTAATCCAGTGTGGACTAGTCTATTAGTATACTGCACAAAACAGAATATAGTACAAATACTTCAGTAGTGAAATAAGTAATGCAAGAACACTGTAGGTTACGTAAAAAACAGCTTGATAGTTGCCTCTAAAGGTTTTAATTTTCATTTCAAGTTGTGGCTCAACTAGTTTTTTTACTTATAGGGGCCCATAAGGGTACCAACTTTACCATACAAAAGCAAAAAATAGTTACAGAATAAAACACTTTTATTGGTTCATTTTCTTGATGATAATAATGGATTCTGTCAATAAATGACTTCGCAAAAATGACTTTGTTTTTTTTTTCTTTTTTAAATGATCCTATATTTAAGATGATGTTCTGCATTTTCTTTTTCATGATTTTGTTTATGGGTTGTGGATGAGGGCACATCAGGATTCTATCACAGTGACAAATAACATTTAAAAACATTCAGAATCTATTTGATAGCATTTATGCCCATTTATTTTTCCACCTTTACAGACTCACTCTATACCATGAGCTAAAGTCTTGTGTTGTTTATATAAAATCTAAATTGATAAAAGTGCAGTACATTTGCATTAAATTAACACATTTAGCAGATGCTTTTATCCAAAGTGAGTTACAAGGGAGGATAAAAAAGCACTTCTAATCATCTGAGTTGCTGTATATAAATGCTGTGACAAAAATAAATATAATAATACAATAACTTTTAATTAGTATACAGTAATTATAAGTGTAGAGTGCGCACACACACAGATTTGTATTCCTATCTTAGTGAGGACATTACACAGACTTCCATTGTTGTTATATCAGGTTAATGATACGGTCTGTGATAGTGTCTGTGGCCAAAACCTATCCCTGCACCTAAACCCAATCCTCACAGGATTGCAAGTGCAAATCATTAGAAACTAATGAAAACGTGTTCTGGTCAGTTTATAAGCCTTTTTAATTAGTGAGGCCAGTAAAATGTCCTAGTGGGGTCGTTTTCATATTTCACTATAATTCAGCACCCCCCAAGTACAGTGTAGCTAAACCAGCACAGACACAGACACAGACACACACAGACACACACAGACACACACAGACACACACAGACACACACAGACACACACAGACACACACAGACACACACA
>CAIGQW010000272.1:9951973-9982895 GCA_903798125.1 Danio choprae
ACACAGACACACACAGACACACACACACACACACACACACACACTCCAGTGACATCTCTTCTCTGATTAAGTGTTTACTGGAGAGAGGGTGGAACAACCTGTCAATCACATATGGTCAATCAATAGCTAACCACAATGACCCAATCAATATAGTGCACCCCTTTTTCAGCAGAACTGATTCTGGAAGGATGTTCATTCATCCCACAGGAATTTTATAAAGTCTATGTTAAAGCGCTTTAAGCCTTGAAAACTATGTAGCACGATTGCTAAAACCAAATAGAAAACTACAGATAAAAATAAAACTGTTAGTGTAAAAGTTGTTATTTACGCCTATAAAAATCTAGACATTTCAAGTTTATTGCAAAATATGCATATAATTCTGCATTGTTTAAAAAAATAGGACTATTAACACAAACAAGTTAATTGATACAATCAGATGGGTTCAAAGCATATACAAGCAACAGAGCTCGCAACAGATCTGTCCATTTTAAAGTCAGTTATTGGTAAAAATCTTTTCTGATATAAAGAAAATTAATAGAGGCTTTTAGTTAATAACAGCGATTAAATCTATTCTCAATGCACAAAATCATATCCAGCTCAATGTGTTTTTCTAGTTCAAGAAACCGTTTCACTTGATACATCACAATAGGGAAGACTGCAATTTTCATGTCATGCTGACTTTAAAACAACAAGTCTTCATCTGTACTGAGCCCTTCTCATCTCAAACCACTGCACTGCACGTTTGTTACCTATTCAACAAAAATCAATGGGAATCAATAAGTGTAAAAAAAATCCTCCCACCCCCCAAAAAAAGTTCAAAGTACATAAAAAATTTTACTACTACACTGCTTTAAATCATTGTGTGAAACCTAGCCTTGCTCCAAACCAAATGGAGGAAAAGAAACTACACAAATGACATTAATAATAAACAAGACGTATGTTTCCAACACTGTTCTAACAAAGCTTCACTCTGCTAGGCACAAACAGCCCTGCTCTCCAGCAGAGACCCTCAGGTTTCAGCATGCCTGTGCTTGACCTTGTAGAAGAATTCCCTTTCTCCCTCAGCTCCTATATGGGGAAATCCACAGACAGCCAAGAGTGCCAGCGCAAATCAGTGCAGGGTTTCAACAGGTCTAAAGGAGAAGTGAATAGATTTGGGAATGTGGCTGATAGAAAAAGAGCAAGGAAAAGAGAAAGAGTGGGTAAAGTCATCTTGCACTCATCTGTGCACCTGTAATTAGATCTTGCGCTAAAGGCTGCGGTGGAAAAATGGAGAAGCGCAGCACCGCAGAGGGTGCCACTGACCTGCCGTGACCGGTAATTGCAGTCGCCTTAAAGAACATACAGTGCCTTTAGTGCGTAAGAGGGGAGCTGGAATTAAAAATCACATTTCCAGGGTAATTTACACTCATACGGTGAAGAAAACTGCTATCCGCTGGTCATCAGCTACAAAGCGCAATGTCAGAAAGCAGCTTGCACTTCCAATTCTTCAAGAAATGCCTCATCAAATTTAGCAGAAACAAGAGGCAAATGGGAGACAAGAACATCTGCTGTGAACGCTACAAATCTGAGCAGTTATACAGGCAGAATGACCTTAAGACTTGTTAAAATGATTCATTAAACATGCTTGAAATTTGGTGCGAAGAGCCAGACGATATGAAACGGAAGTCTGATTCAGAATATAAATGGTGTGATTTAGGTTTTTATTAGAAATCTATTTGAACAGAGATGTGCAGTTTTTGGAATTTATTAAACTGCTATTCCAATTTTACTGTCAATGGGCTTTGGATGATATCATCATAAATAAACTGCAAATGATTTCAAGCACCATTTTGAAGTTGCCAAGATTGAAACCTTGAAGCCTCAAAAAATTGAAACCTCAAAAAAAAAAAACCTTTCCAAAAATGGACCTTACAAGCTTATTTAAGACTCTAAACACTGTCAACACGTCCTCCAGTTGCACGATTGTGTCAAATATATAAATAACACTCAAGATTCTTAAATAGTACTGAGGCTTTACTGTTTCTAAAAGACATTTACAATCAACAAAAGAGGCACTTCCACAGTAAGTGTTTAAAATATGTGGTAAATAGTCAAATCCTACCTTGACACTGAAATCCTTGTTTCCCAAAACCCCTGAAAGATAAAAAGCAATGGTTAAAGATCAAATAAAATAAATCAAAACTGATTCATCATATTTTACTAAATCCTTTTATGGTTACTTCTCAGTGCCATTTACTATTTGTTGCACTATGCAATTTTTCATTCAGATTTTTTTCCATTTTCATTTGACTCTGCACTTTACATCCTTTATTTAAATCATTGTGTCTCAAAACCAAGTGAGCTCTTAATAAAAAAGCATTCTGGGCATAGGTGAGTCAGCTGAGCCCCAAAAAAAGAAGATGCCCATAAATGAAACTGCCTAGGCAGACAGAAGGTATATAGGTCTAAAGGCAGAGTGTACAATTTTACAGCTGAGCTGTAACAGGTCCACATCCATGGAAAGACATTTAGGGCCTCAATGTACTTTCAAGTAAAATCGAAGAACTTGTGTGACATAAAAAAAAAAGAAAATCAGGGCAAAGCCAAGTTTGTTTGGAGTTCATTTCAAACATCAAGAAACAGCTTGTCAAAAGTGAGCTTTCCAGAAACGTTCACTTCAGCAAGTAAACACCTTCAAATTACCAATAATCTCTGGTAATTATGTGATAGGTAGGTGAGGCTCACAGGCTCTGCCTTTTTAGACTTGTAAATCTACAGTTCATTTTATTCAATTCAGTAAATATTGAAATTGAATTCCAATTAATACAGACAGTTTTTTTGTTACTATAAACCTGCTTATTTTAAACCAATCAGTCATAGCTATTGTAAGTGCTATATAAGAGTGACATGACTGCTTAAAGAGATAAATGAATGAGAATGAATGAGAAATGAAAACTTAATCATTTGCTCAACCTCAAGTGGTTCCAAACCATTGTGCATTTCTTTATTCTGTTAAACACATAATAAAATATTCTGAAAATAAACTGTAGCCATTGACATCCATAGTAGGGGAAATACTATGCAAGTCAATGGTTTCCAACATTCTTCTGAATATTTTAAATATCTTTTTATTTTAAATTAAATTATTTTGTGTTTTAAAGGCAGGGGCTCAAACCGAACAAATGGAGGATGAGTAAACGAATGATGACTGAATTTACATTTTTGGGTGAACCATCCCTTTAAATGTCAAATTTCTCCAAATGTAAATATTGCTAAGATTAGATGATGCTTTCTTAACTGATGTTTTTTTTGCCGCAGTAGTTTAAGATGTGTATTCATTTTGTTATTGAAAGAAAAATTCACAACACATATTAAGAATATTCATCTAAATGCCACTATCAGCGGTGTTTGAAAATATCTCAGTTTGAAAACAACTTATTTTTTAACAACAACATAAAAAAAAAGAAACTGAGTTTATCAGGGCCTTCTTTTTTATTAACTAAAAATACTCCTTATGTTAATATGCTTATTTGTCATCCATTCACCAGACAACAGTGTGCTTTTCATTGCATTTTACAGGAAGCACTACAATTTATTAATGGGAGATTTAATGTAGCCTACCTACAAGAGCATTTCTGACAAGCAGTTCGATTTTAGAAGGGATTCAAGTACTCTTCATCACTATAAACGTTAACCATCAGAAAAGTTAGGCTAATAAGTGCATAATCTACTGAAAACATATAGCTATAGGCCTATGTCCAATGCATATTTTCTTGAAAATTAATTAAAATTATATTTAAATAATAGTCACTAATATATTCATTAGCAGCACGAATCAGAACTAATAACACAAAATGCGACAAAATAACACAAAATAGCACTTGCCATACACCTTGCAGAGCGCGCAAACTCCCTTACCAGATAAAGTCCGTGCAGTGGCTGCAGAAAGTAGGCTGCTTGAAGAAGCGAGCGATAAACTTGTGGTTTTTGACTTCGTGGACGTTCTTCTGTCTCAGGGCGCCTTGCCGGGCAAAACCCCTCATGGGTGCGCTCCTCTCCTCTCCATCGCTGTTCGCCGGCTCTGCCATTCTAAAAGCGGGGAAAGTTTGCGCGAGCCTGAACACGGGAGTGAGTTGTGCCGAGTGCGCACATGTAACGCAGAAGCTTCAGACTGCGATCAGCTCTCAGGCGCGATGCTTTGCTTCCTTCTCCGCCCAAGTGCCTTCACCGGTACTCTCTCTCTCTCTCTCTCTCTCTCTCTCTCTCTCTCTCTCTCTCTCACACACACACACACACACACACACACAAACTGACGCGCTGTTACAAGACTCCTCCCACCCTCCCACTCATTTACCTTGCGAGCAGAGCTGATTGATAGAGATTCTGTCAAACGCATTTACATTGAAAACCCGCTCAACAGCATAACGAGAAGGAGACAGTGTGGAAACATTTACGAGCGGATGAATTATGAGGCTCCTGAACATTTGTAATTGAAGGGAAACCGTCAATCATGCTGCCTTGTTGATAGTGAATATGGAGTAGGTCGGATAAACGCCTATTTGGGATCAAACTTAAAGGTGCAGTCGGTATTTTTTATTTTTTTTTTGTAATTAAACTGTTCTACACTAAACCCGAGGGCTGATTTTTAGAGATAACGTTAAAAGCATTTACTGCTATGAGAGATGCAGATTAGAGCTGGAAAAGGGGTGATTTTATTCTACATGGAGCGGGTCGCCCCCTCATGGGCATTTTACATGTTGACATCACATGACCAGCTGTACAAAACGCACAAAAAGGATACTTTAATTTGCATAGCATGTTTAGAATAAGGCTGAAAGGAAATAAAAAAAATTTAAAAAATCAACTTCATTCAGGTTGATATAAGTTCACACTCATTGATTAAACTGGTATGAATACAAGCCAGTTACAAATAAAACAGTGCACCCTAACAATCTAGTTTAGAACTGCACAATCTTTTCAGACTAATGACAGTAAATCATGTTAAGATTAAAATTGAATTAGCTTACACAATTAAGCTACATATATTATCAATTATAATAGAATATTTGTTATTCAAGGACATAACCCCCATAAAAACTATGCTTTTCAAAGACTGATTAAATAATGTTCACTCCATTCCTAAATGTGCTCCAATTGTTCCATAAACATTACTTGTACTTGTACTGAAAAATCTTGCAAAACATTAATGAAATAGCTGAAACCATGGTCCTTGGTGATGCACCATCTACTACACCTTTGCTATTGCCAAAAAACAAATTAAGGAAAAACTGAATTAATGCCTGTGGTTCCCGATCTTATAAAGCAATACTAACAGCGTGTGCAGAAACCAAACACTCAGGACAATGGCTTCAACTAAAAATATTAAATAATATTTAAGGGTTGCAGGCGGCGTGGTGGCGCAGGGGGTAGCGCTGTCGCCTCACAGCAAGAAGGTGGCTGGTTCGAGCCTCGACTGGGTCAGTTGGCATTTCTGTGTGAAGTTTGCATATTCTCCCTGTGTGATGGGTTGCAGTTGGATGGGCATCCGCTGCATAAAACATATGCTGGATAAGTTGGCGGTTCATTCCGCTGTGGTGATCCCTGATTAATAAAGGGACTAAGCCGAAAAGAAAATGAATGAATGAATTTAGGGGGACGCCACGGTGGCACAGTGGGTAGCACAATCGCCTCACAGCAAGAGGGTCACTGGTTCGAGCCTCGGCTGGGTCAGTTGGCATTTCTGTGTGGAGTTTGCATGTTCTCCCCGTGTTCACGTGGGTTTCCTCCAGGTGCTCCGGTTTCCCCCACAAGTCCAAAGACATGCACTATAGGTGAATTGGGTAGGCTAAATTGTATGTGTGTAAATGAGTGTGTATGGATGTTTCCCAGTGATGGGTTGCAGCTGGAAGGGCATCTGCTGCATAAAACATATGCTGGATAAGTTGGCAGTTCATTCCGCTGTGGCGACCCCAGATTAATAAAGGGACTAAGCCGAAAAGGAAATGAATGAATGAATGAATTTAAGGGTGAACGTTCCCTTTAAGGGCTTTTGAGGCAACAGACTGCAGACTTCTGTGATCTTCCCAAAGTCTGAACCTGCATGGAGCGCCAAGTTATTTCCATGGCTGCTCACATAAATTGACGTCTGAGCTTTGTTACATAAATTTTTGTGTTATGTCCCAGATGACTCTTTTCAGCAGAGTTGTTTCATTCCTGTTCTGTGACGCACTGACAAGTAGGAGGCAAGGACAACCAGCAGCTGAGAGTACAATGGCACCATGCACTTACCGAGAGACACTGAGTGAACCTCAGCAGGGAGCTTGAACTTCTTGCACTGATGTTGTCATATGCCGGTTGGTCATTTTGTGTGAGTCATGCTTGTTGCTGAACTACAGTACTCCAGGACTGCCACAATCAATTAATCTACTGGTAATCAACTGTTTTGATGAAACAATCAAAATTTACAATGTTTAATTTGCTAGCACACTTTGCTAGTCTAAAAGGGGGTTAGTTTATCCAAAAATGAAAATTAGGATTTTACACTCTCATTTCATTCATTTATTTTCTTTTGGCTTAGTCCCTTTATTAATCTGGGGAAGCATATGTTTTATGCAGCAGATGCCCTTCCAGCTGCAGCCTATCACTGGAAAACACCCATACACCCTCATTCACACACATACACTACAGACAATTTAGCTTACCCAATTCACCTATAGTGCATGTCTTTGGACTTGTGGGGGAAACAGGAGCACCCAGAGGAAACCATGCGAACACGGGGAGAACATGCAAACTCCACACAGAAATGCCAACCGACCAAGCCGAGGCTCGAACTAGCCACCTTCTTGCTGTGAGGCGACAGTGCTACCCTCTGCGCCACAAGTGCAACAATGTGCACACAAAAGTATTCTCATAGTTAATCTCTGATTATGTCAGTTTGACATCTTGGGTGAAATATGCTTAGCCTGGCCATCCGTCTGTTAGTTTGCTGCCAGTGAAAGATATGAGGAGGAGCACAAAAATAAAAACCCCACCATCTACTATATATTCCATTTCAGTAGGAAATACATCATCGTACTGAGATAAAGGTTTGCAGCAACTTCCGTTTCACATGGACATTAAATGTTGAGACACTTGAGATACAGATCCTTACCCTGTTCAGAGCTAAACTGATGATCAGTTCCAGCTTCCCCACTGGGATTTTCCACATTATCCTGTCCTCTTATCATTTGTATGGTCAGTGAAAACTACAGAGTTTGCCAGCCTGTTAAATCATTTTTTTCAGATAATACCACCGGTGCCAAATTAATGCCAATAAATAGGAGGTACATTAAAGTGTTCTATAATTTTGATCAGTGTTTTTTTTTTAATTAATTTTCTTTAAATGCCTCATTAGCAGATGTTCCCAAAGGCTGCTTAACTATGAACTGTGCATATTGGAATGACCAAACATGGTCAATGGCATTTCAAGAGGAAGTTGAGTGAGTGTCTGTAATGGCAGCTATGCATATGTTTGCTGAACTCTATACAAGATGAAGAAGAGATCTCACAGTGTAAAGTCACCGAAAAGCCCGTAATATTGAGTAACCACATATTAAAACCTAGAAAACATATTCTCACATGTGAAAGGTCATCCACTTAGGGAATAAAATGGTTGCATGCGTTTATGCCCGAAGACTTATATTATATTTTACTATGACTGACAACACATTGACCACTCCAACATGGCAGTCACATCAACATATCTGCAAAGCTGTAGCTTATCTATTATGTATGAAAGAAACACACCATAAACAGGACACCGATTTTATAAACAGCATTTGTATGTGTGATTTATATGATTTTGATAAACGATATTGTAGTAAAACCATGGTAAATGTCAAGAGACTAGTGCAGTACATGCTAATCATAATAGACACTTAAGACACGGCTAACATGCTTTAAAACATTTTCAATAATCTGTAGCACAACCATAATTATTTACTTGTGTGTTCCTGAAGCCTGCACTGATTGTCCCCCCAATGAATTTGGTTATTTTGGAAGCAATAATAACGTTCTGGGAACATTACCTGTAGGTTCTTTCCTTTTTATTGTTGTAACCAAAAACTAATGTTTTTGTAGCAATCTCTTTTAGAGCTGTAAATTGTTAGCTGGGATATTTTTAACAAAAGTGTTACAGTTTAGCTTCCTTTTACGGAAAAGAACAGTATGGACATGCATCAAGCATCTCCTTACATGTTTTTAAAAGAAAGATTGGAAATAATATGAAACGACGTGACAATGCGTAAACAGATTTTTAATTCGTTTTTAAACTAACAATATTTAAAACCATTTTCATATTCTCTTGCGGCTTTTAATCTTTAAAGCTGTCTGGCATTCGTTATGTGAGGCTGCAGAATTGATCTCTGTTGCAGATGAAATTGTTGTTTTCGCTTTCAGTGCTGTTGTGAAGTTCTGCATTGTGAAGTTGGCTTGGTTTTTTGGCTTGGTTGACACTGTCTCTTCCTGTGTTAAAAGAGTCAGAGGAAACTGTTAAATGCACAACAGAGTGTGAGATGGCCAGAAAAGCAACTCAGAAGAGCGTAGTTTATGGGTGGTACGGCAGATATAGTGTTAAGGTCATCGAGATCAGCTGTGAGCGGTGATGCCCACAAGCTAACAGCATCCAGAAGCGCTTACCTGCTCTGCGCCCACCTCACTTTCTGCTGCAGCTCGCCCACACACACACACACACACGCACACGCACACACAAACACACACACACAATACCTACATGCTCTGAAACCATGCCAATTGCTAATTTTCTGTGCGTGTTTGTGAATTCTGCTCCCCAAGATTGCAACCTCATACACCTATAGAGTAGTTTCTTGGTAAAAATGAATAGATTTTCATGCACATGATCGATTTTTGCGATTAGAGCAAGATAAAACCATTGCGAAATAGAGCAGGATAAAATACTGCCACCTGTTGGCATGTGAAGATCATTCATTCATTTTCTTTTCGGCTTAGTCCCTTTGGCATGTAAGGATCGAAACACACAAATCTGTAGAAATAATTATATTAATAGTTATATTAGAATGTTAAAATTTATATTTTATATGTTGTTCTAAAATTGTGACATGCTACTTTTGTGCAATGTTTTAAAAATGTCCTTGTTTGTTTGTTTGTTTGTTTGTTTGTTTGGTTGATTGGTTGGTTTTTGATCCCACTTTATATTAAGAGGCCCTAACGACAGACCTTAAAGGGATAGTTCACCCCAAAAAACTCACCCTTTTACTCACCCTTCACTTGCTTAAAGCCTATTTGATTTTTTTTCTGTTGAACACAAAATATATTTTGAAGAATTCTGGCTGCAGGGACCCATTGACGTTCATAGCAATATTTATCCTACTATAGAAGTCAATGGGTAGCAGCAACCAGCTTTCTTCAAAATATCTCCTTTTCAACAAAAGAAATAAACTCATAAAGGTTTAAAACCATGTTAAGGTGAGTAAATGATAACTAAGCCCTTAACACACACAGAACAACAACATGTAATTACAAATAGTCCCATCTTTTACACCTTAACCCACCTTTAAACCTTACCAACTTGTTCCTAACCTCACCTGTATCCCACCTCAACAGCACCATTTGATTTTTGCAATACAATATGAACCCAGTACTTATTTTTATTTTTTTCAATCTTATTTTAGGATTATGTTGTTAAGCCCACTTAAAGACAGACAAAATATCTTCTTTTGTGTGATTCAGAAGACAGAACGTCATGCAGGTATGAAATGAACACGATTCTTGGGTTTAGTTAAAATGATTGTTAAATTATTCCTACATTATAGCTTTACTGCACTTGTTTGCATTATTCATTCAGTACTCTGAGATGCATGCTTATGGTTCCTAAAATGTCTCGTAACCTTTCCTAGTGGCTGATCTCTGCAAGGCTTTGCAGTTTAATGGAATAATAAGCAGAGTGAGAGTCTTTTCCCCCCCTATGGTTGCTATGGAGATGCCTTTACATGGTGATAAATATAGGTTGATCATGTCCTTTAGTGCAGTTGGGTTTTTTGTTCTGCTAGATGAAAAATTCAAGCTCAAAATCTCCAAAGAACAAGGCGGTTTGGAATTATTTATTAAACTGTGTTGTTGTCGTTTCCATTACATTTATTGCAGTCTGTACAAATTATTGTCTTAATGACTTTATTAGCAGTATAATTTTAATATGGATGCAAGTTTAATATAGAATAGCTAAACCGAAAATCAGACAATTCACAACTTTAATGTGGCACAAAAGATGTTTCTTCCCTGAATGATGCAAATCATAGTTTGAGTGTATTTACTAAAGGCAATTTGATTTAATTACTTGAAATCATTTAAAACAAAACGTATGCCTAGTAGCTTCACAGTGGCACAGTGGGTAGCACGATCGCCTCACAGCAAGAAGGTCGCTGATTCGAGCCTCGACTGAATCAGTTTGCATGTTCTTCCCGTATTCGCGTGGGTTTCCTCCGGGTGCTCCGGTTTCCCCCAGTCCAAAGACATGTGCTATAGGTGAATTGGGTAAGCTAAATTGTCCATAGTGTATATGTGTGAATGAGTGTATGGATGTTTCCCAATGATGGGTTGCAGCTGGAAGGCCATCCATTGGCGGTTCATTCCGCTAATCTGGCGACCCCAGATTAATAAAGGGACTATGCCGAAAAGAAAATGAATGAATGTATTCCTAGTAAATAAAATCATTTATATAACAGATTTTCTAGATTACACTATTTAAAATGCATATTTTGTAAAGTTTGGAGTAAACTGGCCCACTTGCCACAATAATAACGAATATATTAATAATAGCTATATGAATATACTTTAAACTCACATATCTTAAAAAAAAAAAAAGGAAAAAAATATTATAATTAAAAAGCTGGATATTAGAAACGAAAGGAAAAAAAGACCAGCTTTTTAAAACAGACATAGAAATCACTTTATTGAGGGAATACCTTCCAACAATACAAAAACACAATTCAGAGGCTTAATATAATACCATTCCATGAAGAAACCAACAGAACAGTGTCCCTCTGCTCTGTGTGGTCAATCTGTTGCGATGAAAAATCACGAATGTTAGCATGGCTTTACTTTAAGACAAACAAACAAAAATTGAATAGAGAGCAAAGAGAAAAAAATAAAAATAAAAAAAACAACACCACCACCAGAGCCCACAAACTACTCAACTAAATAGTGAAGAAAAAAAACAAAAACAAAGATACAGCATAAAATGGCCATGCCACAGGTAGATACATGGTAAGGCAACAGCAAATAACTTTGCTGTTCTGCTTTCGCAAACCATTTGTTGTCTGCAAGATGAAAGTTACATTTTATGCAACATCTGCTTGAGTTATTTCTGCTTTAAAAAGATAAAACGGCGTTCAAACGGCCATAAAGCTTAAGATGACTGAAGTGGGCTTATAACATCAGGCTTCAGCTCAAGTAGACAGGTGAATCTCTGTGAAACGCCAATTAAGATTCTGCTGTCATTTTCACTGTAGATGATTATGAGGGGGAGAAAAGTAATTTTCACTGTTCTCGCTCGCGTGCACTGGCAGGTCACAGGATTAAATGGTAAATCCTAGAGGACACATGACTCGACGCAGAGCGAGGTGAGAGTGTGTGAATGTGTTATTGTGGCTGGGTGGGCAGCCGCTCCTCAGGGGTGTTATCTGAGGTGGTCTGGTGTTCTGCTGGGGGTCCAGAGCTGCTCTCAGACGGAGCCGTGCTGTCGCTGGTGCCCTCGTCTGTTGCGCCCTCTGCAGGCTCGGGCTGGGCTGCTTTCTCTCCTGCTGCAGGCGTGCCTTGCTCTGCCTCCTGAGATCCTTCAGAAGCTTCAGCAAGAGACTCTGCACAACAGACACAAGGGTTGGTCAATTCACTGTCATTCTACCACCTATCTATCTATCTATCTATCTATCTATCTATCTATCTATCTATCTATCTATCTATCTATCTATCTATCTATCTATCTATCTTAATGAAAAACATTAGAAACCTTTAACCATTGACTTCCATAGAAAAAACAAATACTAGTCAATGGTTACAGGTTTCCAACAGTTCTTTTGTATTCAACAAAACAACAACCAAAACAGGTTTTGTTACAAGTGAAGGTTGAGTAAACGACAATTTTCAGTTTTGGGTGAACTATCCCTATTAAAAGAGAAATAGAACAGAGTAACTCATTAAGCTAAAACATTAGAATTTACACAATTTATTCATACAATCATCACAGAAACATTTCAGCCATACTTGAACATGAGGGCAATCCATCTGGGCAACCTTTTTACCCTTCCAATCATGCAAACTCCAATTTAAACCAGGGTTACACAATGTATAAACAATTATCACCATCACTATAATAGTACATGCAATATTCATATTGCAGACAGGTACAAAACATTACTTTTAAGAATGCACCGAAGTTAAAATTCTGGCCCAAAACCAAAAACTCTGGGTGCACTTGAAAATGCCCAGTAAAATGCTAATAAAAAAAAAAGGTTTTAGCTAGGGAAATGTTATATATTACAAGAAATATCTCTATTTCAATACCACACATTTTTCTAGTATCGTGCAGCCCTAATTTAAAGACTTGAACTGACAAGAATGGTGTATTTCTGACCTGTCTCCATCGGGGTGGGCTTGTCTTCTCCATCCTTGGTCTCGCTGGCAGAGGTCTGCTCTGCGCTGGCATTGGCCTGGGTGCCGGCGGGCTGTTGCTCTTCTTGAGCTGCTCGCTCCACCTGCTCCGCTGCTTCCCGCTCTCTCTCCTCCGCCCTCCGGCGAGCCGCCTCTTCTGCAGCAGCCATTTCAGCTGCCAGCTTCTCCATGTCCACCTCCACTTTCAGACCGCAGAGCTGAACAAACACAAACAGCACATCAATCACTGACACTGTGCTTGGCATTTGAGCTCAGGCTAAACACAGGGGCTATTAGTTCAGCGATCAAACTGAATTTCACACCCGTTTGAGCTCGTTATTGAAAGAGTCTGTGCTTTCCAGGAACCTCCTCTTCTTCTCCTGATGTCGGTCCTCGATTTGAAGCAGCTCGGCCTCCAATTTTCGCTGTATGAAAATATCAAATCAAGGATTAAATGGTGTGTGTAAAAATCTTGGGTCTTTGTGTGTTTGACCTGCTCAACAGACCTGGTGCACCATGAGGGATTGGACCTGGCGTTTGAGGACCTGCATGCGAGCGGTGGTCACTACGGAGCGAACATCAGGCACCACCACCTCACTCAGGATGTCACTGATGAGCCGGTGGTTCCTCTGGAAACGAGCTGCCGCTGTGTGCTTCATGGAGAACCCGTCGTCATAGTCTGCAGACACATTCCATGTTTGGAAATCAATGAATACAGAGCTTTTTCCTTATGAAGAACAACCTTCTCATGCATTTTTCATAATAAATATTCCTTCAAAGTCTCCTTATTAACATACTTCACACTGACAAATTAAAAACAATAGTTTTTTTGGTTTTGTTTGTTTTTTTTCTCCCTCAAATGCTGCCATCCTTACCAGTTAAACATTACTGAAGCACCCGATTCACCTGTACCTTCTTTATTTTTCAAACCTATTCTATTAAGCAACATCAAGAACCATATTTTATTAAGGACAGAAACTTTAAGTTCTCCAGGTAAGTCTCTATTTTACATTTATCTTCTCTGAATATTTGTTCTAGTTTACCAAATCATGTTACATCTAACATTCCCCAAGCAAGTAATAGCCATCAGTAACAATAGGTATAAACAAATAAAGGTTTACTTTATTACTGACTAATATAAATATATATATATTTTTTTTTATTTTTTTTTTATTTATTTATTATTTTTTTTTAATTGCCATATTCATTTCGTTTATTGCCATATCCACTTAGATATAGATATTTCATGGATAAAACGTATTGACAAATTAACAAAGTTTATAAATAACACATTATTCATATAAACACTGTATTATGTTCTTGATATTCAAATGTGAATTCGTGACATGGATCTCACCATCGGGGTCCTCAGCGGGTTGGATGCTCATGTAGGGCTCCCCTTTGTCTAGACGTGACTGTCTCTGCCGGCTTTCTTCTTCTAGAGCCGCTTCTGCACGGTTCTTTGCATTGACGTACGCCAGGTAGGCTGGAGAGTTGTGGTAGGCCTTCAGAGAGTCATTATACTCAATCTGTGGGGATAGAAGTTGATTAGTGCTTTAAGGAACAGCCTTCAAATTAATCTCATCAAAGCAAACAAACAAACAAACCTTTTCTGCTTCATATTCGTTTAAATAGTCCTGTTTTTCCTCATCGGTAAGGTCCCTCCACATGCCACCAATGATCTTGCCAATCTCCCATAGCTTCAAGTCAGGATTAGAGGCTTTAACTTGGTCCCAAACCTTCAAAAGATACAAGAGTCAGCTCTGAGCTGACAGAGCACACTGGGTTCCTGGAGGAAAAGGCTTGCATTTTTTTTTCAAAAGGATAGAGAGAAAGAGCACTAATTGTCTACAATTATTTCTAAAAAAGAAAAATGAGTGCAGAGCAGGAGAGAAAAGTAAGGCACCTGATTGTTTTTTTACATTTGAATTATAAAAAAAAAAAGATTGAATATTTGCTGGCTAAAAAGGCACTAATAAACCTATTAGCCTTGTTATTTGAAAAATGTATTTGCTCGCAGGACAGAGAAGATGGAGCAAAGAGTTTAGATTCTCAAACGAGTAGGTCAGAAATAAAAGATGTCAGCTTCCCAGCCTTGTTGAACAGAAGAAAGCAATGAAGCGATGTTGGGGTCTACCATCACAAGGGGCAGAGTCAGGCCACTGACCGCCCCTCAGCCTTTGAGCTGATCGCAGAAGTGCTCTCCTCAATTTACAAGCAGTAAAAGCAGACACCGTGGGTGTCTTACCTTCCTGCTTACCTTCCGGCTATACCGCATGTAGGGCATCAGCGGCTTGTCGGGCGGTTTGGGCGGCTTAGGAACGGTGATCCCTGAGGAGTTCTGCGGCAGAGGGAAAGAAGCCCACATGGGGCATTAGAAAAATCACAAAGAGCACACGCGGCCAACACAGAAAACAGACAACTTTTATAATGGAGCACTATGGAGTAAAGGGGACAGGAGGCAAAAAAATAAAAAAAATCACAACTGAAAGAAACAATGACAGCGTGAAGCGCTTCGCAAAAGGGGGCAGGAGGCATACCTGAACATCAAACCAAATAAAGCACATTAACAATATGGCCATGCATTAAGCTCTTGTAGACACAAAGCAACCGTCTTTTAAAATGATCCAGCTGAGGTTTGCATGACACCAGCCGACAGCTAAATTGCCTCAAGCTTGTTTAGGAGCCATGCCAAGTTATGGCATCTGGTGCGGGCATCTAAAGCCATGCTAGCGGACGTCTGTCAGCTCTCATGCATGATGAGGTGATAGAATGGCCGACGGGGGAAAGGGAAACAGTTCTGAAAAGCAATCACTCTAAAGCTACAGTTCGGCGTCAATCACACCCGTCCAGACATTAGAGAGTGACTGCTTGACAGAAGCAGGAGGATTATGGAAGCTACTAGTTGAGAACTACCCAAGACTCTACTACCCAACAGACAGGATGAGTCTGTACAAAGCATTTCACTCTATTTGAGATTCAGGCCATGTGAGTTAGCTTTAGCATCCTCTCGGCTGGGCTTTTAGTCCCTCGGCTGTTGCTAGGGCCCTAGTTGACAAAGATCCTACCATTACCCTGTTGTTCCCGCTCGGGTTCCCTCCCAGCCTGTAGTTGTTGTAGGCCAGATGGCTGTATGGGTTGTACCCCACAAACCCAGGGGTGGTGGGCATTTGCTGATGGAGACAAATGAGACAAAACACGAATGAGAAATGACACAAACAAGGGAGGAAGGGACAAATAAAATGAAAAAAGGAGAACCTGCTTCGTTTTCTGTCATGGTTTGCATAAGACATGCAAAAAGCAGCAATCTTTGATAGCAGCACAACCCTGGCATTATTCTACATCCATTTGTAGCAAAGCCACAGGCACTATGGGTGGTGGTGGTGGAGGTGGGTATGCGATGAGGTGCTAAAACAGTAGGGATTCAGATTGGCAGCTTTTTTGAGATGATCTCAAGGTGTCGTATGAGTTTAATAACTGATCTCTAACCTGACAAGAATAAGACTACTGGGACACCAAAAGTCATTATCAGGGTGTTAAGATATATTTTAAATATTTCAACCAGAAGGGATAGATAAGTATATTAATTGGATTTTTTCTTCAAACAGTTCTCAGTATCTATTTCAAAGTACATTGATCAAATGTGTTAAAAAGGCTCACACAATTTATGCTCCAAACTGATTTTAATAGTGAATAGGGCTACACAACAAACAAATAAAACTGACTTTTAAGTTTTAATTGCTAAAAATCCATTTGTCATCAAAAAGCACATTCAGCTGACTGAAATAATGCAACACACACAATTAAACATAGGGATGCACCGATCCCGATACTTGGATCGGATATCGGTTCGATACAGCATATTTTTGCTGGATCCTATATCGGCCAGCTGGTACCGATCCAAATCTGATCTTGCGTGTGCTATATTCTGTGTAATTTATAAGCCAATAAAAGCCATGTAAGTAGCCTATTATAAAAAGAAAGTTGTCATGTAGGCCTACTATATTCCAAATGTTCTGAAGCCATTCTATAGTTTAATGTGAAGTACAGATGAATATTCAAGTGGTCAGCTTTTCCCTCCGCTGTGCCTGTCAATCATTCTTTATTCATTCACTGAAAACATGAAAAACTTTCTCCAAGACTATTTGTTCCTGTTAATTTAAATCATCAGTGGAGAAATGCTTTTAGTTTTGTATTAAATAGGTTCATTTTGACCTGCAACAAGGAGTTCATTGCTGTTTCTAAATTATGTTGGGCTGTGTCTGTTAGATCAGCAGATCACATTCGCAACACTGGAGTAGAGAGGGTTATTACCTGCTCTTCACATACAAAGTAGGCCTACCTGAAATTATAAATTAAAAAAGGCTCAATAATACATTGGACAGATCCTCAACACACTGATTTCTTCCCTTTGTGCTGCTCAGTTTTGAAAGTGTCCGCAGATACCGGAGGGCTGCACACTGCTGTGTCTCAGTGATGCATTTAGTGCTTCATTCACGCACCGGCTGCGCAGACGCGATGTGTGCCGCTCTGTAAAATTATTCTCACAATGAGCTTCTGTTCTCTCATCCTTCCAACCAAGTATATTCTTCCGAAGGGAATACTTTCAGTGCTGCAAACAGATTGTAAAGCCTGGCTCATTCTGGTCAAAGTAGTTGATTAAATTAATAACAGTGAAACTGATGGGCGCAATATGGATTGTCATTAACAGAAAATTATTTAGCCTAATATAGAAAAATTTAAAAAGAAAAACGCCACAGTATTTTAGTATCGAGATCGGATAAAAAAAAAATGGTATCGGTGCATCGCTAATTAAACATTAATTTAAAACATTTACTGTATTTTTATTTAACAGCCATTGAATATACTCTATTTTACGACTACTGTTAAAAGTTTTCTAATTTTGTATTATATTTTGCATTTAAGATATACAGTGAATGGAGCAAAAACAATAAATGTGGCCTTTGCTGGAGATTTAAGTTGGTTTTTGTAAAGTGTCTCCACACTTTTTCTGAGCATGTTCATTTGTAAAAGCAGTTTATAAATATTGTATTTTCAGCTTTCAACATTTTTCCATACACAGTCATTTTTTACCAACATCATGAAGCTCTCATGATTATTCTTTAAAACTACATCCACAGTGAAAAATAAGTGGAAGCGTGAGCACTTGACATTCTGATAAAAATTGCATAAAATAATTTTCTATTTTTAAAAAAAATAAAGATACTTGAATAAATAAAAGCCACCCCACATGATTCTGTGACTTTTCCCACAATTCTCTCATCTCTAAGGAACCTATTTGGGTTTGGGTGATGAAGGGGAGGGAGGGGCCATATGGATGATTGGCATGTACTGGATACTTACTGTTGTGGGGGCCGGGGTGGGGGTGGGGGCATAGGGGGGCCGCTCTGTCACGGAAAGAAGGGGACACAAAAATAACTGGAATTATTTAAATTAATCACAATCATCCAAACCAGTAAACCCCACTTATTAGTCACATACTCATCTGTTAAAATATTGAACAAGATATGCTATAATCAATTTTATAAGCACACATATATTTAAGTAAAGTAATAGTAAAGCCTCTTTGATAAAGTCATTTCTGAAAATCTGACAGATGTGTGGGCTCTAAAACCAACGAAGGCGTCTAATCAGTCAATTGAAATGTGCTCTTACTTGACATCTTGATTGTAGGGTTGAGGATATCACGCTATCCCCATCATTTGGTTCTGCAACAGAGCAAAAACGCATTCGATAAATATGCACGCCATCAACGCGTATTAAAACAGGACTCGCTTGAGCTGCAAACATCCTTAAATCAACCTGCAATTTGATGAACTGGGCATTTAAAATAAAAAGATACCTACCAATTTAGCTAAAATAGAAAAATACAAAGACAGTGGTTCTTTGAAGATTGCACAATTTACGTGTTTACATGTTGTTAGTCGCTAGCAATGTGTGGATTTAATGAGAATTTAACGAGATATATTGTGTTGTTGGTCCATCTCCGGCCTGTACTGAACGCGGATAATGGCGCACACAATGAGGCGAGTGGACAGCTCGTCCACGTTTATTATCGATAAACGTAAATAGATGACAGCTACAATAGAGTAATAAAAAAACAACAGTTATCAGCAAGAAATAACGTCATTTAAACGCGTTACACATGGCGAGTTATAAGCATCGCGATGACATGAAGTTGAAACCGTGCAGATGCTAACATGAAAAACATTAATGAATGAAACTGGCTAACACTAACTGGATAGCATAACAGAAAAATATTATCCGTTAGTCAAATTAATGCTCACAATTTAAACCGAAAATGTGTTATACATTATTTGAATTGATTTAAACCTTTATGAAGACCTCTTGAATTCCATATTTTGCAAACTCAACCCGCTGTTATCGGAAAAAGCATTAGCTAGCGGGCTATTGCTAAAGACCGAAAGCAGTTTAAGATTTTAAAATGACGATACATGTAAATAGAAACTGCGTGTTCAAATGGGTATGTTTAATATATTATAACCCTTATACCAAATCGGTAGCTGAAATTGATCATTAGGAATAAAACACAGAATGTTAGCGAACACTCACCCCCAGCTCCTTTGTTCCCTCAATAGTGCTCCGCCAGGATGTGACACATTTTGAGCAGCATCTGACCTCATTTTCCAGCACATTTCTGCCATCTAGTGGCCACAATAAAGTAATGTACCGAAGAAATAACAGGAGCGAAAATCAACTATCATCTTTAAATGTAAAACTGATCCGCGTGTCTGATTTAGCAATTTAATGTCAGACTTTGCAACACAACTAAGATGCAGAAAATTGAAGAAACTGGTTAATACTAGCTGCCGGTTTATTTAGACAGAAAAGCTGTTTACATTGTTTGAAATGTGTTTAAAGGGGTTGAGGTAAAGTTAGTTTTATATACACACATTCAGACTTTTTCATTAATTATATCATTTCACAAATATATTTTTTAAGTTATAAGTTATAAATATAAGTTATAAGTTATAAATGGTGAAATCATATTAGCAGCCAATGACTATCAAAGTACAACATTGTTCACAGTCAAAAACAGTGGCTAATGTTGTTTTCAAGTCATACTTACACGTGATTTCAGACCGAATATTCAAAAGTACCATGGTAAATAATGTAGGTTGTCAGTGAATGAATGTGTGAATATGAAACCAACTTTACCTCAATTTAAAGGTACAGCTATTCACCCAAAAATGGCTCGTATTTATTCTCCACTTGTTCCAAACCTGCTTGAGCTTCTTCTGGTGAGCATAAGGATGGAAACCAGCAGCCACTGACATCCATAGGGAGAAAAATACTAAAATCAATGGCTGCTGCTTTCCAACATTCTTCAAAATGTCTTCTTTTGTGTTCAAAGAAGTGGTTTCTTCTAGTTTGGTAATAGTGGAAGATGAATAAATTCATTCATTCATTCATTTTCTTTTCGGCTTAGTCCCTTTATTAATCTGGGGTCGCCACAGTGGAATGAACCACCATCTTATTCAGCATATGTTTTACGCAGCGGATGCCCTTCCAGCTGCAACCCATCACTGGGAAACATCCATGCACACTCATTCACACACACACACACACACACACACTACAGACAATTTAGCTTAACCAATTCACCTATACCGCATGTCTTTGGAATTGTGGGGGAAACCGGAGCACCCGGAGGAAACCCACGCAAACACGGGGAGAACATGACAACTCCACACAGAAATGCCAACTGACCCAGCCGGGGCTCGAACCAGCGACCTTCTTGCTGTGAGGTGCTGCCCGGTGAATAAATTATGACAATATTTATTTTCGGTTGAACTATCCTTTTTAAAGTTTTCAAGATCTTTTTACATTACATTTCTGATTGAACTGTAATTTATGGGATTACAATGGCATACAATTACTTGCATTAAAAGTTTTGAGCAGATTTGAAACTTTAAGCATATTTAATTTTTTTAAATGTACATTTACGTATAAATATATTTACAACAAACGTTTACAACATAACCAAGAAATATCACATTTTGTTCTTGTGTTCCTAAGCCATCTCTGGCCTTTTGATAACACAATACAATGCTTAAATTAAGCTTCCTTGGATGTAAAGAACTGGGGAAGGAGCCTCTGTTTTATAACTGTCTATTTTATTTCCAGTAGGATTTGTCAACCTCAATATGCCCACCCTGTTATAGAGAATATAAAAAAGTAAGCAGAAATAAACTGAATTCTTATAGTAAATTTGGCTTTAAAATATATTTAAACAGACCTTCTGTTTTGCTCAGACATGAGTGTAATAAAATAGTGTAATATTGTAAGGCATCGTATTGACATAATATTACATACAATCACAGCTGATTTTCTGCCAAAATGTCCACCCTGATATGTCAGAAAATTGTAGTCAATATGTTTTGTAATTTTTCATATTTCATGTTTTATATTTTCAAGTCAAAATAAAGAAAAATATACTTTTATCTTCCTTTTTTGCAGGGTGAACATTTTTTTATCCTCGCCGAATGTGGCTCATAACTGCTTCAATTTAATGTTGACCAAGATAAATTTGACATTTTCCAATAATGATAACAGACTTTTTTAAGTGTCCAAAATTGCGGTTCAAAAACACAGTTTTTGGTCATATAACTGGTCTATTTTTCAAAAACAAAACAACAACAAAACTTACCAATCCATACAAATTTCATACATCTATAAATGAAGGCTAAACTATTTATTATCAGAACTATTTTCAGTTTCTTTTTAACTTCAAATTAAGTATGTGGGTATTTGACAAATAGAAATATATGATAAAATAAAAATAGCTTTTTTGTAAAACACATTGGTTTATTTTTATTTTTATGTAGTTTGAAGTCTGAAGGTTGAGAAAAAAACACAGTTTTTAAACATTTTTACTGAATTGTACCTTAAAGACGTCCTATGGTGTGACATTAAAAATTAAGAAAAACAACTCTTAAACATATAGAGATATCATGAGAGTGACTTAACTTCACTGTTGGACAATTATCTTCATATAGAACTTTTTTTTTCTCCATGACTTATCAGACTTGTTCAGACTCATTTTCAATAAATGAGGTGCCACACCAGAGGACAACAAAACTTTTTTTTTTAAGTTCCAAAAAAGCTAAATATGTGAAAAATTCTGAGATAAAAACTTAACAGGTGAATGTCATGGGCTTCAAATGGGGGGCATTTACTAATATAGCCACTTGAAAAATTAGTCCTGTTGTATTTATAAATGATTTTACGGCTTTTTTAACAAGAGATCTATAGAAGACAAGGAAATGTTTAACGGTTTACTGCATTTTAAATAGGGACAATACTAATTAATCAAATTTTTGTCACACCAACAACCCATCTTCATGCTTTAAACTTGAACTCTATGCTAAATAACCTTTACATTAAATCTCAATTGTGTTATACAGTCATTTCTATATATTTTTTAGTTCAATCCTGCAAAATAGAGCATCGGTTATTTTTATCCAACCAGACTGGCCTGTTTCCTGCTGCACACTTTATTACAAATGCACCACCCCATAAATATTCATTAAAAGCATTATATAATAAATCAGAATCCTTCCCATTTGAGTGCTGTCAACATTTTTCATAATTTTATTCAACGACATTCAACAGACTGAATTATTTTGATTGGCAGTCCATTGGCATCAACTTTGCCACACTGTGCTTTTCCTCAGGTTCATAAACGAAGTGAAGAAAAACAGTCACAATGACCACTTCAAAGATTTATTGGGCAGATACTCACTCAATTCATTTAGCACTGTAAACACTTACGTAGAGAAGGCAACATGCTCCAAAAAGTCCAAGATATAGGCTTGAAATCCTTTTGTTTGCCTGGTGTCCAAGTAAAGTTGAAATCCCTGTGCATAAAGCAAAGGTAGTTTTCCATTCTCTGCAAAAGTCTCGAATGCACCTGCTTATTTCAGATGCAAACAATAAGAGTAAACAGTACTTCAAGAAGCGAAGATGAAGCAACTTGTCCTGTCTGACTCAACGGACTAAGCAATGTCTTTGAGAGATATTTATATATATATATATATATAAACAAGTAAAAAAGTAATTTCATATATTTTATTGAAGTCCTTTGTCTTCACCTCGCAGCATGTTTCCCATCATCTTCTGTCGGCCAAACAGGTTTCTGAACGTGAAGCTTTTATTTCAGTAGCCATTCATTCACTGAAAGCAGATGAAAACGTGTTGTCACATAACTTTCTCTGTCAAGCAAAATGCTTACTCAAAGAACATTTTTATTCATCAAAGAATCCTGCGAAAAGCAGCAGTTTTGAATAAGCGTCTACTGTACATGTGTCCCAGGACTACAAAACCAGTAATAAGGATCTATTTTTGGAAATTTGGAAATAAATAAGGTTTCCATTTACATTATTAGGATAGGACAATATTTGGCCAAGAAACAACTATTTGAATATCTACAAAATACAATACAAAAACTATTTTTGAGAAAATTTCCTTTAATTCATTTTCATTTCAGCTTAGTCCCTTTATTAATCTGGGGTCGCCACAGCAGAATGAACCACCAACTTATCCAGCAGATGTTTTACACAGCGGATGCCCTTTCAGCTGCAACCCATCTCTGGGAAACATCCACACACACTCATTCACACTCATACACTACGGACAATTTAGCTTACCCAATTCACCTATACCGCATGTCTTTGGACTTGTGGGGGAAACCAGAGCACCCGGAGGAAACCCACGCCAACACAGGGAGAACATGCAGACTCCACACAGAAACGCCAACTGACCCAGCCGAGGCTCGAACCAGCGACCTTCTTGCTTTGAGGCGAACGTGCTACCCACTGCGCCACTGTGAGGCCCAATTTCCTTTAATGTTTTCCAAATTAAGTTTTTAGCAATGCATTGATACTGCTTTCCAGATTAATAGCACTTTCCCTTATTTTGTTCACATTTTCCATATAATATTAATTAACCAAATGTAATGAATACAGAAACTGATTTGTCCTAAACTATGATATAACCACTAAATTACACTGCAAATCATCAGAGGTAAAACTATTAGTGAAACTAAAACATTCCTTTTGTGGACTTTTTGTTAAATAAAAAATGTAATTTGTTTTAAATAAAAACAGATTTATGTCATTGTAAACAATATCACCGCTAACATTGTTTTAAAGTTTCTGCAAAACGTCAGATAAAAATTCCAAGTTTTACTCAGAAATTGATTATTGTACTCGACCTAATATTCAAAACAATTAGGCATTAAAGAAAAATCGATATTTTTAGCTCATGCAGTACATTTTTGGCTTTTCCCCTGTGCAAATTATGACTGGTTTTGTAGTCCAGGATCACATACAGTGCTCAACATAAATGAGTACACCCCATTTTGAAAATTAATATTTTTATCCATTTCTCAGTGAATATGGCTAATATATATTGATGCATTTCAGCAAAACAGATTTATTAAACAGATATATTTATTAAAATAATATTTTAGTCACAGAACATCTTTATAAATGGAAAGATAATACATTTAAATTCATGAAAAATATACAAAAAAACTTTTTTCTCTTGATTTTTGCTATTTTTGAAAATTTTATTTAATATTTTTCCCTAACATAAATTTGGGCTACTAATTTTTTAACTGTTATTGTAAGTTATATTGTTAGATTAGCTCCAGATTTGGCTTCAGTACTGACAAACTAATGTATATGCAGAAATATAATATTGTAAAGCTTCCTATAGAAAATATAAATTTACGAGAAATTTGTGGGGGGTGTACTCATATATGCTGAGCACTGTATATACAATGAAACAAACAAAAACAAAATCAGGAGTGACTACACATTTAAATGAGCAAATAGATTCCCTAAATTATTGTTTAGTGGGTACACAGCAAGATTCGCTCACAAAACTGGATGGTTGATACTGTGGTAAGTTCTGTTAACTGACTTGAATTTGATATTACACTACCAAACTCTTCTTTTTTGTGCAATGAGAACTAAATCATAGACAACAGATCCCTTGGATGTGTTGTGTGTCTTTGCAGGATTGCCATGTCTGCTTATCATAAGTTTCTATGGATTTGTTGTTTAGAATTGGCAAAAAAAGCGATCAAGTATATTACAGTTATAAGAGTGGTCAGATGTTGGTGACCATCCTTCTAATATTTCCTATATAAAGTAAGTAACTTGGATTCATTTAAATTTTTTTATGGATTTGTTCTTGTGAGCTATTTCTTACAGCAAGATCTGGCAACACGAATAATTCAAAGTTTATATCTCCTGCTATTTTTGGCTCTGTTTGATTTACATATCTAATTGTTCAGTCAAGTTCCATATAGAATACATGCAGTTTTACTAAATGCAGTTTTCACTTATGGACTATTCCATGATTTGACATTTAAGGGGTTTGACACCTCACACCCTCTAGTACTACCCCTGTTATTTTAACCAAATAAATGTCATCTTGGAAAGTGTAAAGGAATACATGTATACACATACTGTATATTAAACAGGCTGCTGCAATAACTAAACCACATCAAGCTTTTATTTCAGAAGCCAGAAAGAGATGAGAATGTGCTGTCACAAAACTTTCTTTGTGGAGCGTAACACTTATTCACAAAGATAAATGTTTCAATTCCATCTGTTTCAGGAGCGATAATGATGAGTGTCTAATTAGTTCATGCTTTCTTGAGCACAGCATGTGTGCAATGTGTGTTTATGACACACATGCTGCTTGTGTGTGTTACACAGACCTCTGTATTGCGGCCTCAGCACGCGGTTGTTGGGACAGTCCCGCCTCTGGCTGAAGTTGATGTTGGTACGGATGCAGCGCTGGTGCAGAGTTTGGGTCGGCCGCATGTTGTCACCCATACTGAGGAAGATCTGAGAGGGCTGGTTTTGACTTAGGAGACGAAGAGACTGCATCTGTTGAAAATAATTATAATAAAATAATAAAATATAATAAATAACAAATATAATAAATATAATAAAATTCTATACATTTTTTAAAATCTTCTCAATGTGTTTACATTGATAAAGTAACAGAAAATCAAAAGTTAAAGTAAAACATTTAAAATATGAGATATATGAGAATATATTAAAAAGTAAATGATCATGGTTTTAGGAAAAATATTAAGTAGCTGTAACTTGTAACTGTTTTCAACACTGATGATAATAATAATAATAATAATATTAATAATAATAATAATAATACAATATAAAACAATGTGGAGAAAATGTTTTGTAGTATTTCCCAGAACTTGCAGTATTTCACCTCTATCTGTGAGATGTAAATTGGCTTATTCATTAATATCCAGGTAGCTGTCTCAAGGCACGGTGGAATAGTAATCGACCCTTCATAAGTGATAAACCGTGAGGTTTCAGGATACAGCTCCTCAATATTCAGCCCCATCAATAGGTATGCATCATCTAAAAAGACACAGTATTAGACAACCGATGATAACAGATGAATCACACACACCTTTTTCATCATCCTAAGATGTCTATCTCCCTACAGGAAAATGAAGGATATTATCATATTGTAATGTTTTTGTTCCAATAGCAATGCTGAGATAATAAAATATCACTTCATATCCAAGACCACCAGGTGGTAATACAAAGCCAAGTTTGTTTTTCCTGTCCTTTTTCATTAAGAGATATGAAGGCCTTCACAGAAGCAATATTAATTCGCACTCAGACTATGGAAACTGTTTGATTTCATATTACTGTTGAAGGCAGCTTTCCATCAAATCAAACGTACCAATATTAGCATGCATTTATTTTGATCTTAATGTAAATTAAGACAAGAAATTAAAGACATAGTTCACCCTAAAATTAAGAAAAAAGTGCTGTTAATTTATTCACCCTCATGCCATCCAAGGTGTAGGTGACATTTCATGGTCCACAGTGATTCATAAAAAAGTCAATGGCTACCGGCACTTTGAGAGTAATAATGATGTAAATAATGTTTAGTTTCTTGCACAGACTGATCGTTTGGCTTTACAATGCCTCAATGTATTGTCAGGAGCTACAGGTATTATTTTTTTTGCCCGTTATTTTATTTATTTTATTTTATTTTTGGCCTCTGAATGTTTCATAACCATTTACTTGCATTTTATGAATCACCAAGGACCACAAGTTTCAGCTAAAAAATTTTCACCTACATCTTGGACAGCTTGAGGATGAATCATCAACAAATTTACATTTCTGGCCAAACTATGCCTTTAACGCTAACAAAAAACAGCCTTCAAAGTTAACAAATGTACAAAAAGTGCTCAGATGACATTAAGAAAGTACACAGGGGTGCTTGTGGACACTCACGCTTATATGTAATCCTCGTAACTGTCTCTCTGTTCAGCATACGGTTCAGAAACACATTGGTAGGCTCTGAAATCTGTAGAGGCAAATTTGAAAGCAAACATTTAACAAGCAGACATCTGCAGCAATTTCTGATGAAAAGGCAGAGTTTCATAAAACATGCTTTTGGTGAGTCTATTCATCACAAATGACGTGACCGTTAACTTACTGCTGAGAGATTTCATTACGCCTTCACCATGTAATCAATAATAGTCTAGTAGAATTTATTCTAGGGGCATCTGGTGGTGTTTTTTCTATGTTCTGAAGATGAATGGCTTTCATCCATGCACCTTCATTAGGAGGAGAATGGTGGAGATTCCCCGACATCTCGATCGCTGTGAAGCCGGATAAAAGTGAGCTGCAATGCTGCAACACCTTCATCTGAACTGTGGCAGCTCTGCCCTCATTTACACCGAAGTCACGATTCAGAGCGACTGAGAGAGAGGCGTCTCTACGAGCAATCTGTGAGCTTTACGTCATGCTGTGTGATGAGGTTAAATACCTGGGAATCTCAACCATTATCACACTTTAGATTGGAGGGGAGAATCAACAAAAACATAAACAGAGGCAGCGCAGTCTGAAATAAATTCCACCATGCTGCTGCGTGGCTTTTGAGATTAATATATTTGCTACATTTTAATTTAAAATACATGTCTTGACATTTATAATCTGCCACCGTTATCACGTTTAAATAAATTAAATTATATTATGTTATAAAAAGACCTTTCAGGAACATCGCTTTATGCATATCAGATGACTGCTTTTTTTTTTTACTATGAGAAAGAAATGGATTAGTTCAATCCCATTCTCCCTTTTCCCAGCATGCATGAATAATTAATGTGGTTTGACCATTTTCCAGTTTAATTTAGGCTGCGTCCCAAATCACATATTTTTATAAGTAGTTTGTTGTTTTTTAGAATAAGTAGTAAATTCTTGAGTCCTATCCTCAGACTGATCGACCTCAGATCGGTCTGATTAATTTGTCAAATATCCTCAATTTAAAGTTATGAAACTCATAAAAGCCAAGGCAAAAAATAAGCAGGGCTTGAGGCAAAGAAAAGTGCCCACAAATTCAAGAGAAAGAAGCAGAACAGGTGTCAGTACAGGTAAACTAAACTTTTATGGCTGTCACATTTAAGGTCAATGTCAAAAGCCATGTCCATTTATTTAAAATGCAGAAAATTCCGTCATCATTTCTCTCTTTAAAACATGTTTGGCTTTCTTTCATCCATTGAACACAAAAGTAGATCATTTGAAGAAAGCTAATAACCTCTAACCATTGGATTCCATAGTATCGGTCCGTTTCCAACATTCTTCAAAATATCTTCTTTAACTATTTCTGTTGAACTTACAGTATGAATGCAACAGTCAGTCAGAAGCATTAGCTGAGTTTTGTCATCTGTGCTCACTCGCTGAATTTTGCATATACTTGCAAATTCCCTCATCATAGACTACAAAGTCTTGAGACAAAGTATGAGAATAATTTCACTTATAATCAATTAAAAGTTATAATCACTTATAAGTAATTAAAAGGGCAGCTTTTGCAATAACATCAATGTCATGGCATGCTTTTGATCCAAACACTAAAAAAATATATCTTTGCTTTTGTTGTCAGTCAAAAATCAGACAATGTTTTAAGTATACTTCATGAACTGGATTATAAAAAAAAACTTTTTTTCTTTCTTTGAAGCAACATAGATGCATAGATGAAACAACTGATGCACAGTACAGTACTGCAGTCAGAGATTTATTTAATATGTCACCCATAATTAAAGTACCTAGAATTTTAATATTAGTTTAACATTTGATCAAAATCTAGAATGGATTCTATTAGATTATTTTTTCACAGATTATTTTTTATCAATTGTTAGTCACTTTTAATAAATGGACAGGCGTAATGAAGCTCCATATTACTATTAGACTGTACAGATAAGAAAAAAAAAGAGACCACATGAAAATTTGAAATCTGAGCGGGAAACTTTATGGATGATTTTATTTATAGTTACATATGCATTTGAGTAAAACAACTTTTGTTTATTCTGTAAACAACCTAGGACATTTCCTCTAAATCTAAAATATTCATTCATTCATTTTCTTTTCGGCTTAGCCCCTTTTTTAATCTGGGGTCGCCACAGCGGAATGAACCACAACTTATCCAGCATATGTTTTACGCAGCGGATGCCCTTCCAGCTGCAACCCATCTCTGGGAAACATCCACACACACACTCATTCACACACATACACTACGGACAATTTAGCCTACCCAATTCACCTGTACCGCATGTCTTTGGACTGTGGGGGAAACCGGAGCACCCGGAGGAAACCCACGCAAACACGGGGAGAACATGCAAACTCCACACAGAAATGCCAACTGACCCAGCCGAGGCTCGAACCAGCGACCTTCTTGCTGTGAGGCGATCGTGCTACTCACTGCGCCACCGTGCAGCCCCTAAATCTAAAATATTTGTTTCCAAATTCATTAAGAGCATTTTTTGGCACAAAACTAAAAAAGAAAAACTGTGATATGTTTTCTAAACAAGTGTATGTTCATATTTAGACAACACAATAAAAAATATTCAAAAAACTTCAAAAACTTAAGAAGAGTTAAGAAATCAATATATGCATAATGCTTAAAATGAACAATTAATAATGTAAATTTCATGACATGTTCATTCATGCACATTCAAATTGGACTGGATGTGAACTGCTGATCTGTTAAGTCTATAAATTACGTTTGCTAAATATTAATGAAGTTGAAGACTAATTAATGAAGTGTCAGCTCTCCCTTCATACATAAAAAAACAGCAGCTGAGACAACTAACCTTCATGAAGATAGAAACAACTGCAATTCCATTAGGACTCCTGACGGCATCACTGTAATTTAAATACAAATCCTGATTATAATGGATGAGTTGCACCTGTGAAAAGAAAATAAAGTGTTAGTTTCGGGGAAACACTCTAGATAACAAACACCTGCTCCGTAAAAGTGTGGAGCCAAAAACATTGTGACTGTATGACTGGCTCTATTTTCAAAATAGCTATAATCTATAAAATATGCTCATAAATTATGCGTATATAACAGCATAACTCCATTAACTCCCTTTGTGTCAGCTTGTAATCTCGCGTGACACCGTAATGAGGGTCAGTGCATTAATCCATATAAATATTTTGCTTTGTGTTGTGTATAAATTCGTAATGAATTGTTAATGGGAACATTATGAAGCTCCTTTATGCTCCTCCGTGCGGCTTTATCGTTCTTTCAGCGCAGCTCAATGAAAGCAGAGATGGAAGCCAGAAAAGCTGCTGCTTAATTTTCGGTGGCTCAAAATTGCATTGGAACTCATTAGAAAATATGCTTCAGTCATCAGTTATAATGAGCTTGCTTGTCAGCCTCAAAATGAAGTTGTTGGAAAGCTGCTGCCCATATAACCTCATTTGAATTAGGAAAATGAAGTGAAGCTGCTGACTTCAGTGAAATCAGAGGTGAGGATCAGAGAGGGCCCAGCATCTTCATGCTTGCTAAGATGAAGCATAAACTCATTAAAGCTTTTCGATATGTTTGGCTCAAATTGGTGGTCTCGGGAAACTGCCGCTTGTTGTGAATTAAGAATTGTTTGTTGTGCTTCGGTGAGAGGGTTCATGAGGAAAAGCTCCACAAATCTTTCAATCCTTATTACTCGGGATTAAATGTGCCAAATGTTTAAACAAATATTGCATGTATATAAACACTCATTATATATATATATATATAAATATATTTCTATGCACACCAAGGTAGTATTTATTTAATCAAAAATACTGTCGTAACAGTAATTTAATGCATTCTTCCTCAATAAATGTAATCATTTCTTTCAATAAAATGAACTGACCCCATGGTGTATCACTACTATACTACTAAT
>CAIGQW010000272.1:10024061-10051892 GCA_903798125.1 Danio choprae
ATATTATATTATATTTCCCAGTGATGGGTTGCAGCTGGAAGGGCATCCGCTGCGTAAAACACATACTGGATAAGTTGGCAGTTCATTCCGTTGTGGAGACCCCAGATTAATAAAGAGACTAAGCCGAAAAGAAAATGAATAAATGAATATTATATTATATTATATTATATACTGCATATTCAAACAACAATTCTCTGCATATTTTAAAAGCATCTTCTTCATATATAAGTATTTTTTATTTATTTTTTGTCTTCTTTTTATTGTTCTTTTTCTTTTTATTTAAATGCTAAACTTCAAAGAGATTCGGCATGGGTTATGTAAACCTATGAGCGCCACGGTTTCTCTTCAGGATTGTGTGTTCTCTGTAGAGATATTGATTTTTTTCAACCTCATTTCCAGCAAAACATCCCCAAATGTGAAGCTTATTTGAGAATCTGAAGTAAATCAGGACGATTTCTCATACGTTGAGAGCTGCAGTTCAGTCTCAATCTCCTGCATGTCTATTGAGATTCCTGATGTTTCAAACGTAATTTCGATCTCCACCTGTGAAAGGCAGAAGTGGCCACAAGAAAATAAAGAGATTCACCTTAATGCTTCTAGAAAAGCTCTTTATTAGAACACTGTTAGCTCAATTCACATTCTATTACTGCATCCAGTATATAATCAGTAACCCTAAAGTCTAATATGGTTGTGGCAGGATGCCTGCTATTAAATCTCAGGGTCATTTATACTAACGAGAACTTACCCTCTGATTGCTTTTGAAGGGGTCGCCCAGTGTACACAGAAGATAAGACCCTCCAGAAGATGGATCACCACTCAGGGTCTTTAAAAAATAAAAACAAGAACTGAGTGAAATATTGTTTACCTGTATAATTTATATACACCACTGTTCAAAAGCTTGTTATTGATATGATTTTTATCTCCAGCCTTCAGTGTATCAATGTTGAAAACAGTTGTGCTGCTTAATTTGTATAAATATTTATTTGTATAAATATGTTCTATTATGAATAGCAATAGCATCATTGCAACGTTTTTACTGTAACTTTGAATATATAGCAAGGCAAGGCAAGGCAAGTTTATTTATATAGCACATACAGATTAAAACAGGTTTTAAGAGAATGAAAAGGTAAAGAAAGACATAACAGTGCGATCTGTGGGACGTAGCACAGCGCTCATTCAGTAAAGGCACAGCTAAACAGATGTGTTTTCAGTCTTGATTTGAATGTGTCTAATGTTGGAGCACATCTGATCATTTCTGGAAGCTGATTCCAGCAGCGGGGGAATTGCATATTAATATATACATACTAACATATGAGCAAAACATATATATATACATACACAATTGTATTTTTACATTTTTCATCCATTTAAAGTATACTTGCTTAATTAAAGAAAAACCTGACCACAAATATTTGAACAGTAATGTAATATTCAAATATTCTAAAGAAATGGGTATTTATTGCTAAGCTTAGGTCTCTACACTTCCCTTTCATTAACAATTTGGGCAATAACAACTTTAACAGAAAGCTGCTATTGCCAGTATTGCTAGTTACAAATATGAAATGAAAAAGGAATACACATTAAAGGAATTATTTGTTTTAAAATGTCCAAAATTATAGCAGTTATACTTTGAAAAATAGAAATAATAGATAAATCCTAAAAAAGTTACACCAAAAACAGCTGCTTTGTCCAGTATACTGTTAGCTAAATTATTGTAACAATAGTTGCACTTTATTTTCCTTTAGAGTACTTTATATGTGTAAACTAAGGTGAGGCTTTAGATTGTGCATTTAATTATTCAAAAAATACTGCTTTTACAACAGTACTTGTAACATATAATAGGGACAACGTAAAATAAAGTGTCACCACTAGAATAAATATTGTCTTCATGATTAAACATTCTCATTTGTTGTGTCAAAATCTAACACTTGTTGTAAGAAGTGGCTTATTAATCTGAATAGCGTGGCTTTGTTCACTCAATAGTACTCATGTCTCACTATGAGCACTCTAGCAAAAGTGATGTTGAGCCTGACACCTCAACCAAAGTGGCACATCTGAACATGTAAACACTAGGGCTTCACATTATATTGTTTCAGCATCGACACAATGATGTCGACGTTACAGGATCTGTGATTTCAAGTACAGATCATTGAGCAGCACATTAAAAAATCTTTCAAAAATTTAATACAATAAAATGAAAGTTTTTCATTTGCAGGTGTTTTTAAAAGTGCCATAGAATGCCTTGATACAATATATTAAATTGTTCTCTAATATCTAAATGGAATTTATGTGTTATAGGTGCAAAAATTCACCAGAAACGATTTTACAGGTCCATTTCCAATCCTAGGATCTAACCATAATATGACATGGTTGGTTTTGACCATATCTGGAAGGGTTATTAATATTAATGAGCTCTACTCTGATGCTCAAGCAGCTAATATCAGAGCCTGAAGCTCTCTCTCATCCACACACACAGCGTGATGTACTCTGAAATACACACATGCAAAATAGTCATATTTCATTTTCACTAATTGATTAGATTCCTTGCTAAATGACAATATTTTCAACTGAAATGGTGGAGAGGTTTATTTTAGCTAAAAGGAGTGAGTTAGATATCTTTATGACATCATAGTAACTTAGTTACTATGTGTTGTAGATGAAATGTAGGCCTAATGACAATAGGAGCTGAGACAGATTTATTTAGAGTTGTATTTTTAACGTATCTGAAAACAGAGGCAGAAATTAAAATAAACCTCTGCATTAACATATAGTTAACAGAGTTTTATTGGCAACTGTTCAATCAAAAAAATTTAAAATAGAAAATAACTCACAGTTAGAGCTGAGTGACACTAATCATAAACACGCATTAAACATTGCCAATCGAATGCTACCTGGGAAATGCCTATTAATGATACGTCGTGGCTCGTCAGAGTCAGCCTTTTGTTCACATAGAATGCCATTTTTCCAATGTACAGAACTCTTATTATTCAGCTTTGTCTAGGTATACCAAGATGTAAATGGTCCTAGTTAGTTTAAAGATTATTATATTTGTTTAAACAAAAAAATCACCAAATGGCGTAGGACCTCAATACAATGCAGATAATACTCACTGAACATAAACCAGACCACTTAGATCATTAGGATCAAGTTAATTAGAAATACCAAGGGTTCACACAAAACAAAGCTTTCAGCTTTTCAGCTACTAGAAATGATCAGACCTGCTCCAATAGTAGACACATTCAAATCAAGACTTAAAGCACATCTGTTTACTGAATGAGCACTGTGCTTCATCTGACTGATGGCACTATTTATGTAAATATTTATGTATACGTTTTTATTATTTTGAAGACTTATTTTAATAATGTTTTCTTTGTTGTGTTGTTTATTTCTTGTACTTCTTTTGTGATTATTTTATTATTCTTTTGCATTATTTTTATGTAAAGAACTTTCACCTTTGTGTATGAAATGTGCTATATTAATACAATAACCTTGCTTTGAATAAAGAATAAAGAAATGAATAAAGAAATGTTTGAATAAAGAAATGTTTGCTTTAACAAAGCTTTACCAAATATAATTTGCATTTAATTTATACATCAAATACTTTTTCTTTTACATTTGATTGTTTACGTTGTGTACCTGTTAGAAAAACATAAAGCACTCTTTCCTTCATTTTTATCTATGCTTGTAAATTGTCTATTCTATTATTTACTTATTGCATAAGCAGATGCACAAAAATCACCCAAATCATTCTGAAATTATGAATCGTTTCTCAGAGATTTTAAATCTATTCAAGTAATCTAGAGACATTGCTTTCATATATTAATGAAATTACTGTAGAAAACTATAACATTGCAATGGCATCTTTTCCCAATATCGTGCAGCCCTCAGGGTTCCCATGCTTTCATGAACAGCAGATTAAAGGACTTTTTAAAGCACATGTAGCGGCATTAAAGTCCTGACTGTACTTAAAGGTGCAGTAGGTGATCTGCCACAATGCTAATTGATTAGCATAATATCTTTGAAACACAGTCCCTCTCCTGCTGTCCAAAGCCACGCCTCCTGAAACACGAACATGCACACCTTAAAGATGACAGCAGACAAGCTACTAGTTCATGTAATATTCATTCATTTTCTTTTCGGCTTAGTTCCTTTATTAATCTGGGGTCGCCACAGCGGAATGAACCGCCAACTTATCCAGCATATGTTTTATGCAGCAGATGCCCTTCCAGCTGCAACCCATCACTAGGAAACATCCATACACACCAATTCACACTCATATGCTACGGACAATTTAGCTTACCCAATTCACCTGTACCGCATGTCTTTGGACTGTAGGGGAAACCGGAGCACCCGGAGGAAACCCACGCAAACACGGAGAGAACATGCAAACTCCACACAGAAACGCCAACTGACCCAGCCGGGAGTCAAACCAGCGACCTTCATCACCGTGCAGCCCAGTTCATGTAATATGCCAGTTAGAAAGCTTTACAGTACTTTATAATACTAGAATTCAGAATGAAAAACTGTATTATATCTAGCACTTATTACTAAGCCATACTTACATGCTATTTCAGACCGAATATTCAAAGTAGCATGGTAAACAATATTGGGACTGCTTCACAGGTTGTCATTGTTCAAAAATGAACCAATGTGATATGTGAATATAAAACCAACCACACCTCAGTAAAGCAGGCTAGGCGGAATAGTGCTGTTTACTTATGTTTTGTTGTTAAACTAAATAAAAATCTACATTATCGATGCTTTAAAAGGTACCTTATGAAATTGAATAGTCACATCAATCTTTCGCCAGAAGATGTTAGTGGCTGAACAACACTTCCGTGCATATAACCCATTCGTAACACATCTACATAAGCTTTGCATGACTAAAATAGTTTTAAAACATAACATTACTTGAAGCCAAAATCTACATTTGTTGACAGACAGTTTGGGCTACTTATCAGAATTATGGGAAATGTCAGCCCGACAATATTTAATTGGATGAACATTTTTTAGTTTTATGCCTTACCCACAATATAAAAATACATATAAATACATTTAGATCATTTACTTTAATCATCACTATTGGAATGTGAAGAGACTTTCAACCAGCACAACAAAAAATATTTCTGAAGACAATCCCCTACTGCACCTTCAACATTTCACTTAAAAAAATATCAGAGTAATTTTTTTTGTCATGTTTAAGGAACTTTAATAAATTTAGTTGAATTCAATAATTGGGTGGCGCAGTGGGTAGCGCAGTCACCTCACAGTAAGCAGGTCGTTGGTTTGAGCCTCGGCTGGGTCAGTTGGCATTTCTGTGTGGAGTTTGCATGTTCTCCCCGTGGTCACGTGGGTGCTCCGGTTTCCCCCAAAGTCCAAAGAAATGCGGTATAGGTGAATTGGGTAAGCTAAATTGTCCATAGTGTATGTGTGTAAATGAGAGTGTATGGGTGTTTCCCAGTGATGGGTTGCAGCTGGCAGGGCATCCGCTGCGTAAAACATATGCTGGCGGTTCATTCCGCTGTGGCGACCCCTGATTAATAATGGGACTAAACCGAAAAGAAAATGAATGAATGAATGAATGAATGAATTCAATAATTTTCAAATGCGGTTTCTGAAATATTGATAAACTGTGCATTATTTGTCAGTGTTATTGTACAAGATTTAAATTTCAGATTTTTTATTAGGAATTTCTCAGTTTTTTCGTTCTGTTTTTGAAAATTTTGTACAGTTGTTGAAATAAAATCATAAACAAATTTGATTTCCAATGTATATTCAAGCACTTTTAAGGACATATGTTTTTTTAAGTACTTTCCAGGCCTTGAATCAATATGTTTGAAATTCAAGTACTTTCAAGAAGCCTGGGAACCCTGAGGCCTAGTTAACGTCCAGTATAAAGCACAATGTCTCTCAGCTAGTTACAGTGAACAGATCTCTAGAAAGACATGTAAAAAATCAGATAAAAAGAGGGCCTACTGATGGTAACTTGGGATTAAGGCTGGAGAAGCTGAGCGAGCTGGGAATGGTGATATTGAGAATAGCATTGTAAGCGTCTTCTGCTTTCCTGCCCTCTGATGGCACGTTGGAGACATTCACTAACAATTTCAGCTTCTTGATGTCAGTAGTGTAGTTGAAAATCTGGTGGTCTTCCCGCCTGTAGAAACACAGGTTACAAACAATTCACATAACTTCTATGATGTCATGATCTTGATCATTTAATCTACAACTCAAGGTCCAAAATGACTCATTCTAAATAGGTTATCAAATCAAAAGTGTGCAATTTGAGACAGTAAGCAAGGATCTGATTGGATAGATTCCTTAATTGTAGCACGATGATAGATGGTTTACCCATAAATCCATCTATTCAGTCATCTTTTAAAAATGACGAGTGTTATACTCAGCTTACGTGAGGAACGGTGTGTTCTTCTCATCTGTGAATGTTGCCGTCATCTGAAGGTTGCTCTCGCATTTGTTATCTAATCCACACGCTTTCTGAATGTGAATCTACAGAATGAGACAGCATTGGTGGAGTATAAGCAGGAATGTGAGCAAGTGGGTTGTATTGTGGACATTATGTTTCTGATAAAAAACATCAAGTGTGTTTGAGCGCCTGCTGTCACAGGTACTGTACCTCGGCTCTGCCGGTCAGAGCGTCTCGTTGGCTGATCACAGGAAAAGCACTGAGATCCTCCAGCGTCTGTCCGCCTGAGGGAGGAGGATCCATCACAGACACGCTCAGCTGGAAAACGATCGGAGACACTTTGTCCTGGATTGTTTTTGACTGTGGGAGTCAAATGAAGAAACAACATATAAAAATCATAAGTAGCCCGGGCTTAAAAACGAATTACTCATCTGTAACCATTAATTGAATCAGTTCATAGTCTTTGCCAAAAGTGAACAACATAATACTAATATATGCTCACAATTGGTTTTAATAATGATAGCAGCAATGCTTATATTCCTAATCTCTAATGCCTAATCTCAGATGGCTTAATAATGGTTTAACTTTGATATATATAAATAATAATAATAATTAAAAAGGAAACCAAACAAAAACTTTTATATCAGTTTTATATTTTATAAGGCAAATTTTGGCACTTTTTGGAGCGCACTAGCTTATAGATATCTAATAATATTAACTAATAGCTAATAATATTTTCTTTTAATTTAATGGGACCTTTAAAAAACCTTAAATATGCAGCAGCACACTTGTCCGAGTTGCCTACAGAGCAGTGCCACTAAAAATCATGAAATATTAGTGTCTGAGATGCAGCAAATCTATGGACTGGCCAAGATCTGACCAAGATTCACTTTAACATACTATAAATTAATATATCAAATATTTATCAGTTCAGGGGCCTCACAGTGGCGCAGTGGATAGCACGTTCGCCTCACAGCAAGAAGGTCGCTGGTTCGAGCCTCAGCTGGGTCAGTTGGTGTTTCTGTGTGGAGTTTGCATGTTCTCCCCGTGTTGGCGTGGGTTTCCTCCGGGTGCTCCGGTTTCCCCCACAAGTCCAAAGACATGCAGTACAGGTGAATTGGGTAAGCTAAATTGTCTGTAGTGTATGAGTGTGAATGAGTGTGTATGGATGTTTCCCAGAGATGGGTTGCAGCTGGAAGGGCATCCGCTGCGTAAGACATATGCTGGATAAGTTGGCGGTTCATTCCGCTGTGGCGACCCCAGATTAATAAAGGGACTAAGCCGAAATGAAAATGAATGAATTTATCAGTTCAAATGAGTGGAGGCTTGGACCCTGAAACAGCATTCCATACATCACAACTTAACAAGCAGATGGCAGTTGAAAGGATGGCCTTGTGTCTTACCGCCAGCTCGAGTTTTAGAGAACGACAATCTCCAGACGGATTAACAGACATTTTGCCAGTGTATTTGCCCTTATTGTTGTCAAGGAAACTAACACGGGGGCTCCGAGACGATTGCTGATCGGCCTCCACCGTATATTGAAGAGCTGTGAAAAGAAGAGGTCTTTCTTATACAGTAGGTACTTCATGTTAGATATGAACTCAGAATCATGGAAATAGAATCATACTGAATCATACTGAACATTTTTGCATGACAAGAACATTAAGATGGTTGTATTTAGGGTCATATACTGCGATGTGGGACTTACTCACGGCCTTCTGGGAACTGCCAGTGCTGTATGTGTAGGAGAAACAGACTTTTGCATCAATGCTGTAAAAGAAAAAAGAACGAACTGATCTTGTCATATTTAAACAGTTCAATTATACAATGATAATAACTTATTTTATTATTACAGCTGCTATTAAATAATTACAGTAATATATTTACAATTACTAATACATTTTATCTAATATTATGTGAAAGCTTAAAAAACATTAAGTGCATGATTTAATGGTCAATGTTTTACAATTTTACAGTCACCTATTGTTTAAAATGGTTTAGATAAAACCAGATTAAGAACTGGGCATTTATACTTAACTATATAATGCCTTTATTAATGAATCTTTGTGAAATGTGAAGTCTAATCAGAATGGCTGACAACTGACAGCATAACGTAACTTGAAAAAATACATTATTATTTTAAATTTCGCAAACGTTTACTATCACAAACAGCTATAGTACACTACACACTGCATAAATGTAATACTGAAAAAAACATAACAGGGGCACTTTAAATGAGTCCACAAACATCCACAGTGGGTAGGTTTTAAAAACAGATGTACAGTATATTTTATGTTTTGGGAAATAACCAGCCATTATAATTTCTGTCACAACTGTGTAGTTCAACTTGTGATTATGTATTCTACTGAAGTGGACTTGATTTCTGTGTAAACAACAAGTGTAAAAGTTGGAGCGAGACATTTAGGGATTTATTACCAGGCGTCACAGTCTTCAAGGTTGATTACCATTGGTGTCACTGTGAAAGTATTCTTCAAGTGAATCACAGGACGTGATCTAATAAGGGAGTAGATACAGGAAACACAGGAGATAAAAATCACACCACAGTAATATTGTGATATTATATCATCTGACTGGCTAACTTTGATCTTTGTCTGCTAGCTTGATGTTAAACAACAACAACAACAACAACAACAAAAGTGATAGGCACTTTTATGTAATTTAAAGGTAATTTATTCATTATTAAATTACCTGAGCAAGACCACACGGTCATCTAATGATCCAACTGCTATGTCAGGGTAACCGTTTCTGTCCACATCCATGCCCCTACTGATGGAGTAGCCAAACGTCTGGAATCCTCCACCTGGGATGTCTTTTCCTTCAATGACCTTAGGAATTAATTATTATATTAATTAATTATAGTTATACATTCAAGTTATATATTTGCAATAAACTGACTGTCTAAAGCTGTGTTCACAACTGGCATTAAAGGTATAGTTCCCCCCAAAATAAAAATGTACGCATTATTTACTCACCCTCTGGTGGTTACAAAGCTTTATGAGTTTCTTTTTTCTGTTAAATAAGATTTTTTGAGGAATGTTGGAAACTGCTAACCATTGACATCCATAGTTGGTAAAATAAAAAAAAAACATATGGAAGGCTTCCATTTTCCAACATTTTTCTAAATATTTGATTTTGTGTTCAACTCAAACAGTTTTGGAATAAGTGGAGCATGAGTAAATTATTTTAGATGATCTATCCCTTTAAGAAGCAGGTGGAAAGTGGACGATGCTAAAAAGAGATTCTAAACATTTCAAGCTTGTCCACTTGGACCACTTCCAGAGGTAATTGAAAATGCATTTGATCGGATTACTTTTATAGTGTAAAAGCTCATGTGGTGAAATGCGTTTAAAGAGACTCAAAAAGACCACCTACTCTCCGCCTACTGACCTAACATCTGATCATTATTTGATGTGTTGTGAAAACATGCACCAAAAACAATACATCCATCCTTCACTGCATTGAACCAAAAGCCATCCATCCATATGCTTTTCATTTGCTTGCTTACATGGCTTTGTTCATTCAATAATACTTATGCACCACACTAAACGTTTTCGCAAAGTGTGATGCAGAGCGTTATCAAATAAGAGTGAATGATCTCGAAGGTGAAAATTATAATGCGTCTCTGCTGAAAACTTGCGCTCAAACCATTGAAAATACATGTTAATACCAAGTCAAAACTGGGCTTAATATATGTTTGGTATGATAGTGTTGAAATCCTAAAAAAAATTAGTACCAAAAAAATTACAGTCAATGGCTACCAGTCTTTAAAATTCTTCAAAATATCTTCACTATAAAAAGTGATTAGTTGACTTTACTTAAAAAAAAAGTGAAACCATTGCCTCAAAATTATTACGTGTATATGAATTATTATGGGCATCACAGTGGCGCAGTGTATAGCACGATCGCCTCACAGCAAGGTCGCTGGTTCGAGCCTCGACAGGGTCAGTTGGCATTTCTGTGTGGAGTTTGCATGTTCTCTCTGTATTCGCGTGGGTTTCAAGTCCAAAGACATGCGCTATAGCTGAATTGGGTAAGCTGAATTGTCCATAGTGTATGAGTGTGAATGAGTGTGTATGGATGTTTCCCAGTGATGGGTTGCAGCTGGAAGGGCATCCGCTGCATGAACTACTTATCAAACAGTTTTTATTTACAACAGAAGATGATAATAAATTAGAAATACTAGTTGACTTGGCATTAGTGTATAACGTTATACAGTATATTACCCTTACAATGGCGCCAGAAGTAAGTGATAGAAATTTATAATTAAAAATTATATATAATTTTTTGTTACAAATACACATCGATCCACATTATAAAACATGAATTAACCCCCTGGTAGTGTATAGGTTAGTTTTACAAACCATATTTATGTGCTTTTGGATGCTTCAAAATAAAAAACCCTATCCAACACCATTATACAGCATGGAAGAAGTATAAAATAAAAAATTAACTGACTGTGTTTGTCTGACAGAAAAAAAAAGTCATATACAATGAGAATGACTTGAGAGAGAGCAAATTATGGGGTAATTTTTAACTTTTAAATTTAAGTCAACTTATCAGTTCCATGTTACAACGCAGGGGTGCCCAATCTGTCCTAGTGGGCACCCCTGCCCTAATGCCAATTAGACACACCTAACCCAGCTAATCAAGCTCTTTCTAGGTAAACTGGTAACTTTCAGGCAGGTGTGTTGAAGGAAGTTGGGGCTAAACTATGCAGGACACCGGCCCTCCTGGACCAAGTTTGGGCAACGGTTTACTCAATTGTTTTTAAGTAAACTCAACTTGTCGCAATGAGTAATGGGCTTTCTACTCACATCTAGTAACATCGCTTTTTACACTTTTCTTTTGTGTTAAACAGAAGAAAGAAACTCATAGATGTTTGGTAAAAGTTGATGATGAATAAATTAATATGCCATCTCACCTGACTAGGTGTTTGGGAAATGCCAGTTTTGCTGCCTGCATATATAGACACTCTGCCTGTACTATGATATGGAGCACCAACAGCAAAATCTGCAAATAATAACAGGAGTGAGAAACTGTCAAAACACTTAATGCCACAAGAAGGCAGCAAAGTAAAATGACTTGACTGTAGCGTAGGAGTAGATGTAAGCATCTCACATGTTACTGATGAATAGACCTATTTCAAACAGACTACACACACACATACATACACAAACATTAGGTAGGTTCCCTTTAGGAAGAAAGTTTGTAGTTGATCTTTTCTAATAAAGTTTATTTTAAAAAATAATAATAAAGTGGGTTCAGCCTCTGTGTATCTTAGCTAGCACAAAATCTGCTGTGGCATGGTTTACTCTGAATGAGCTCTGCAAACAAAATTGAACCATTGCAAATAATAAATGCCAATCAAGAAAAGAATCCCACAAATTGTACCTTGGAAACCATCTTGGTTAACATCACCAATGGCCACAACAGCCATGCCAAAAGCTGAGTCCTTCGGTCCAGTTAGGACCACGTCAGCCTTGTCACGAAAAGATCCATTCTGGTTCATATAGACATACACTGCACCTCCTTTGTCCATTTTCCGGTCAAAATAAAACGGGGCTCCAACAATCAGATCCTTCCAACTGTATGTATGACACAAATGAACGTTTCAAGATCTTTTTCATAAGTTAAGCAGGGACAAAAACAAAAGTCAAAGAATTCCTTTACCCATCATTGTTAAGGTCCACAACAGCAATGCTATTGCCAAAATATGACCCGACTTGTTCCCCTGTGACCGTGGCTTTTACTTTGACTTCTTCACTACCACCGCTTTTCAAAACGTCAGCCATCATCACAGATCCTTTGGCTTCGTCTCTTGGTGCTCCTGTTACCACTGTGTCTTTGCCTTTGACTAGAACATCTTGATCCACAACTGTCGAGTAACCTGAAAAACAATTGGTCGATAAGTGTAATAAGCTTCTTCTTTTTTTTTATGTTTCTTGCACAGGCTGACCGTTTCAATTTGGAAGGCCTCAATGTATAATCAAGAGTTGCACTGACTTACATTTTATGACCATGGTTTTATCAAAATTCTAAATTCCTGTCAAGACAATAGTCACCTATACATAATGGCCTAAGGGTCAGTCAATTCACAATAAATTCTTCTTCTTCTTTATTATTTTGTTAACACTTTCCCTTTCAGCCCAATTGCGCTTAATAAGTGTCACTTAAAAAGTGAACCTGCCAATACTTCTAGAGCATGCTTTGTGCAAATTTTGCGATTGTGATTTGTTTTCTGTACACATGTACGAAGAAATTAATTACAGGACTGTATTCTTTTTCAAATATGAAGTGATGTTTAATGGAGCAATGGAATTTTCACAGTACTTCCTATAATATTTTTTTCTTCTGGACAAAGTCTCATTTGTTTTAGCTTGGCTGGAATAAAATCATTTTATTTTATTATTATTTTTTAAGGACAGTATAATTAGTACTCTTAAGACTTTTTTTTCCATTGTTCCATTGAACAAACCACTGTTGTCAAATGAACTGCCTAATAAACCGAACTTGTTAAATTAACATAATTAATAAATTGCGTTTTTAATCTGAATACAAATGTCTCTACTATTTCAAGTCCTTTATTTTAATATTATTAAATGGACCAAAGCAAACATGACAATGAAGAGTTATTCTTTTATTTTCTAACATTAACAATGATTAATAAATACTACAACAAATAAACTGTGTTCAGTGTTTGTTAATATTAGTTAATGCATTTCTAACATAAAGAATTAAGACCTTATGTTAAAGTTTAACCATTTAAATAAAAAATAAAAAAGGAGAAAATGTGTTTTCACTTTGTAAAAATGTCAGCAAACTGAAAGCATGCATGTGCCGATGCCTTACCAATGTAAATATTCCCTTTTCTCAAATCTGGAAGCTTGCTTTTCAATATATCAAATTCATCCGCAGGGTTGTGCCACTTCGAAAAAATATTTCCTGCGTATGATGGAAAATGATTAGAGGGAAATTTAGAAAATGTCACACCTCCAATTATAAAATGAAATAAGCAAACAAACTGTCATTACCTTGCCAGTTGAAACATCCTGGAGCACCGAGGAAGATCTCACTGAATGTAACGGCAGCAGACATCCCTGCCAGACACATGCCTTCGCTGTTCTGGTCTTCTCTGGGGTCGCAAATCTCATCATATGACTGCCATTGAGGGTCACTTCTGTTGAACTGCAGGTCATTTCCCCGAACATAACACTTTCCGATCATGCGGAAGTTGCTGGAAAAGTTACGTATGTACCGATGGCCACAGGCCTGTAGAGTAATGAATGTTATGTTGAGATTTGGTTGAAATGTTGGGTGTTGTTGTTTTTTTATGTGATTTACATATTGGTAGGGATTATTGTTATAAAATTTACCACAACACGGCCCCCTGGTTGACCCTGACTGGCTATGGACACACCAAGCCACATGCCATCTATCAGATGATTTTTAGGGTCTGGTTTATCTTCAGGATCTGTAAAACATAATTTTATATACATAGTACCATACAAAAATGTTTTCGGTCATGATAATAACATATTGATTATTATTATTATTATTAATGAAAAGTGCAGAAAATAAAAGTAAATAACATAATTAATGTTGGGGCGGCAACGCGGTGGTGCAGTGGGTAGCACAATCGCCTCACAGCAAGAAGGTCGCTGGTTCGAGCCCCGGCTGGGTCAGTTGGCGTTTCTGTGTGGAGTTTGCATGTTCTCCCCATGTTTGCGTGGGTTTCCTCCGGGTGCTCCGGTTTCCCCCACAAGTCCAAAGACATGTGGTACAGGTGAATTGGGTAGACTAAATTGTCCGTAGTGTATGAGTGTGAATGGGTGTGTATGGATGTTTCCCAGAGATGGGTTGCAGCTGGAAGGGCATCCGCTGTGTAAAACATATGCTGGATAAGTTGGCGGTTCATTCCGCTGTGGCGACCCCAGATTAATAAAGGGACTAAGCCGAAATGAAAATGAATGAATAAATGAATGTTGGGGCAGCACGGTGGTGCAGTGGGTAGCACAATTGCCTCACAGCAAGAAGGTCGCTGGTTCGAGCCCCGGCTGGGTCAGTTGGTCTTCCGGTTTCTCCCACAGTCCAAAGACATGCACTATAGGTGAATTGGGTAAGCTAAATTGTCTGTAGTGTATAAGTGTGAATGGGTGTGTATGGATGTTTCCCAGTGATGGGTTGTGGCTGGAAGGGCATCCGCTGCGTAAAACATATGCTGGATAAGTTGGGGGTAAAGCTAAGCCGAAAAAGAAAATGAATGAATGAATGAATAATTAATGTTTTATTTCTGCTTTAAAAGTACATACAGCAAATATACAAACACATGTGATTAAAACACAGCACAGATAAATAACAGATACATCAACTAATAATAATAATAATAATAATAATAATAATAATAATAATAAATCAATAATGATAAATTTGAGATATTTGATAAAACATGGTGACAGATATTAGAACACCGTAATGCACTGAAAGAAATGTAAGCATAACCAATGACCATTGTCATAGTAATTAAAGATTGAGTGTAATTAATGTTCACTATTCATTATCTATAATGCTTTTAATATTGTGCCCAAACTATTATTTGACAATAGAACTATAGTCAGGATAATGCATTTTTCTGGTAATGTAAGAACAATGTTACTTTATAATTACTTTAATTTATGCATTACCTGATCAGCCCAATTATATTTAGCTTTTGTGTGCATTTGTCTCTCTGTATTCTGTTGCTCTATCATAGGTTAGTATTTTTATGTACTTTATTTTATATATATTATTGTTGAATTCTATTGTTTTTTTCTATATTTTGTTGTAGTTTTGTAAAATGCATAGAACACATAAATTAATAAATAATAATAATAACAATAATAATAATATCACTAATGAACATTTTTTATTTATTAGCATTAAATGAATAAATAGATACACTATTGATCAATTATAAAAATAAATAAACTGATATTTGTTGCCTCATATAAATGACAGGAACAAAAATAATTACAACAATTATTACTATAAATACCTATAATATAAATATGAATATAATATATAGTAATATTATAAAATAAAAATTAAGGCAAGCTAATAAAAAATATATTTTTGTCTTATGTAAATGGCTGGAGAGATAACTAAAATTTATATTACTGTATATAACAACAACATGTAGTATCTAGTATTAATATTAGTATTGATGTTATTTAAATATATATAATTAGAAACTAACAGCTTTTTATTAGAAATTATAAACAGACAAGCAAGCAAACTAGCTAATAAACTCACTAACTAAATTCATTCTTTTTCTCATTCTTTCTTTCTCTCAAACCAGAGGCAGGGCGATTAATTACATTTTACCCTTGTTCAAACGGACTATCTTTTGTTACATTAGTGGCAGTTTTTTTCCCCATTGACTTTCATTATAACAATATTTTTTGATTGCAAAGCCTTGACACCATATAATCATGTATTCTTGTTTGTGGGTGGTTTTCCCTGTTGTTTCCCTGTTTACAACAGTAAAAATTAGCGCAAGGTAATTAAAATAAAAAAAGAGTAGTAAATTTGCCCAGAGTGTATTGTTGAGTTTTTGAAAAATCCCAAAGCATTTTCCCAAAATATGTGTCAAAATAAGATTTGTCATCAAAAATAATTCCAATTGCTAAAACACAGAGAAAGTTGTGGCCAAATTAAGCTTCAAAATCATCCCAGAGTAGATGAAAACATCCCCAACAGCACACATGGGTTAAATATTGCAAATGGGAAGAATGTAAGCACAGGTAAAATTAGGGCTTTTATGGCATAAGAATGGCATACTTGAGTTGATGAGGTTGAGTCTTGCGCAGTCTTTGGAGTCTGCAGTGATTGGACAGGCGTAAACATCTCCCGTCTCATTGGCTGACAGTCCAGACTCCGCCTTCTCCTTTGGCGCTCCTACCAGAAGCCTGAAACATGTATAAACCCGACTGTACTCAAGTCTGTCTCAAAGCAGAATATTACACTCTACAACTGCCGCAGTACCACAGTAATGGCCATCTGAGACAAAAAAAAACAACACACAACACTTTTCAAGGATAAGCCAGGAATTCACCTTTGGCAGTGTGCCAGGTATTGCTTGTATTCCAGAGTATCCTTACAATTGAGCGCACATTGCAGATAAACACCAGCATGTCTAACACTTATCTGTCTGGGCTTGTCAGGATATATAAACAGATTCTGACTGGAAGGACTTGTCAGAACCCATCACTAGCAGAACACAGTGAACTGTGGACAGAAAACGCCACTGAAAGAGCCCCTGGCTTCTAACTATTTGCTGAAACCTGCTGTTAAAAGTGGCAGACTATTATAAAAAGCCTCTAAAAAGCACATGAGACTGGATCACATTTTACTTAAATGATCACTGGGGTTACATAATACACTTGGGAACGAATAACTTTACGCATTCATGTCTCTACTTCTCTTGCATTTCCATAAGTGAGCTATTATGACACACTCTCTCCTCATTTCTTGCAGGGAAAATTGCTTACTTGAGATCCGCCTATGAACAAGTATACGATTTGATTTTGATTACAAAAAGCAGGCAGCCCTAAAGATATAAGTCAGGCCTAAGATGCCCCAACGTGCCATCTTGGAGCAGACGTAATCCTCCAGAGCCCTCGAGGAAAGCGAGCAGAATTAAAGAGGCATTTCAATTAAAGCATAATCACAAAATCAATGAAATTTATTTCAATATTTTGTGAGAGCGCGACAGACATAATAATGACTAAAGCGCAGCCTGCCTGCAAGCTCGATTCATTAAAGTTTCATGATTTTTCGAGACACGCACCCTAGTTGCTATTTTATCCACCTTGCAGCCCGAGGCCTCATAAATATTCTACTCTGTGAGGGATGAGATCTCATCAGATCATGACTCGTGTCTAACAGGATTATGAATGGGCTTTAGTGGGCAATGCGGTCATTTCGCTCACATTTAAAATCCGTTTGGTGAATTTAAACAGAAATGCATCATGTCTGACAGTCTAATCATCACAGGTTTCATTTCTTCCAACAGAGGACCTGTTATAAGTAGTTATGGCAAAGTAATAACAAGCTTTCTTCACAATGAGTAGGACTTTTTTGGGTATTTAGTTTTTTATTATTACGTTTCAGTATGCAAAGTAGGATTGTCAGAAGTATCAGTACTTTTGTACCAAATCACATACATTCTGTAATACCGGTAGTACCAATAGGCAACTTTAAACATTCCTGTGTGTATTTGTTTGTGCATCAAATTAAGCTAATCAGAATCTGCTCTAGTCCTGCAATGAAGAATAATTCATTACTGGTTTCAGCAGGGTTTTTACTTTTATGAGTAAAATGGTAAAGGTCTGTGGTAAAGGTAACCTTACAATGCTGGCCACTTAAAACTCCATATACTACTGATAACAAAAAATGGTAATTTAGAGCATATTTGCATTATAATGCATTTTAAATAACAAAATGTGTCATGCTTATCCTCATACAGCTTTCAGACATGCTCATATTCAGTTACTATTTCAATTAGTACTATTTCAGCTGCATGATATTGGAAAAATCTGATATTTTATTTTTCTGATGTAAATATTGCAATATGAATACAGTTTCACAAGATGGATGAGGGAGTCTGGGGAGTCTAACAGCATTCAGGTATAAAAATGGAATAAATCACAATGCAAAAAATGCTTTTCTTACTTTGCTTTGTCTCATTTCTAGTCCAAATATCAAAAATTCTTAGATCAAGTAAAAGTATTGTTTTGTTTTCACCTTCAGAAGAAATAAGTCAAAAATAAGAGTTTTTCCCTAAAACAAGCGATAATTATATGCCGATGGGCTAAGTAAAATAATCTTGTTTTTGCTCTTAAATGTAGATAATATAAATAAATTCCATGTAAATAATTAAATACAATTATAATATAAATGGGCCTCACAGTGGCGCAGTGGGTAGCACGATCACCTCACAGCAAGAAGGTCGCTGGTTCGAGCCTCGGCTGGGTCAGTTGGCATTTCTCTGTGGAGTTTGTATGTTCTCCCTGTGTTGGTGTGGGTTTCCTCTGGGTGCTCCGGTTTCCCCCACAAGTCCAAAGACATTGTCTTAAATGTAATGTATGAATTACATAAATTGTCTGTAGTGTATGAGTGTGAATGGATGTGTATGGATGTTTCCCAGAGATGGGTTGCAGCTGGAAGGGCATCCGCTGCATAAAACATGTGCTGGATGGGTTGGCGGTTCGTTCCGCTGTGGCGACCCCAGATTAATAAAGGGACTAAGCCAAAATGAAAATGAATGAATGAATGAATGAATGAATATAATATAAATACAATCTTTGTAAAAAATCATACTTTTTTGCTGCCAAATGTTTCAAACTCTCTAGAAATACCAACACAGGCTCATTCTGAAAATGTAGCACTATATACATTTCTGGAGATCGCAAATTATGTAGCCAGAGGTACGTAACACTTTTCCTTTTTGCGCTTACCAGCTGACCGCTTACGTCTGTATGAACGGCTTTCCCGCTGTAACCAGCTTGTCCGGTAGCTCGCCATGTACGTCAGTGAACTTAAGACGCAGGGAGGAATTGATCACGACGACAGGGTTCTAGTCCGGGTCAACCTGTGCTTTTTAAAACACTATTGGTTGGGTTTAGGGAAGGAGAAGGGTGGGTCAGTCATTCAGTCAGTCGACAGCGGCCTCTGGTGGATTTACACGAGAAGAGCATGCGCGAATGGCATTCATGAGAGACAATTGAGATCTCAAAAAGCATACACTGCGGCCTCTGGTGGATTTGCGAAAACAAAAACTGCAAAAAAACGTAGCTCCTAGGACGTATTTGGCGCTCTCCAGAAATGTATATAGAGGTTCATTTTCAGAATGAGCCTGGGTTGAGAAATACTCATTCACAGGCCTTAATAACACAAGCAAATTACAATATTAGCAGTGACTCTACTAATAACATCAATTCCGTAGCTCCTGGTCAACTATAATTCAGACTCAATGTTGCATATCTTGCAATGTGACTATTACGGATACGCACATTAATAGATTGTGCACATTAATAGATATCAATAGATTGTGCAGCCTTAATTTCAATACAATAAATATTGATAATATAGTAATTTTTTTTAATCCATTGCTGTACATTGCAATAGGGCAACAGAATATTGAAACTATCTAACCATTCACCCCATTGTCACCCCAATGTCATTCCAAATCAAGACAACTTCATTTCTTTTTAAAGATATTTCAAAGACGTTTTATTTGTTTTGGTTGATGAAGTGCAAAAAAACCTTGACTACCATTATATCTTAAGTGTTCTGCAAAAAATGTCATTCAGGTTTGTAAAGACTTGAAGGAGAACAATCATTTGAATTTTTGCTGAACTCCCCCTTTAAAAATCACAATTCCAGTCTCGTCATGCACTGTACATAAAAAAAACGCCACAAGTGAACATATTATTGCTAAAATATGTTGCCCCAAGTGAAGATCAAATGCACAGACTGAGCTTGCGTTTGTGCTCAATTTGACAACACGCCTTTCAGTGGTGATTTGTTGTGTCGTTTCTGTACTTGTTCATATGCATCACACATTGTGGTGAGGTAGACTTTGATGAGGACACAGACTGAGGTTAAAGTCAAACGGAGGGAGACAGGAGAGAGACGGGGGGGGGAAGACGGGGAGGGACATTGAAAGACAAAAGGTGAAGTGAAAGACGTTCATCCCTCTCTCCCTTTGGGTCTAATTTCATTTGGACCTCCACAATCGTCCCCCTCAAACCACCACCACCACCAACAATCGGCCTGCATCTCCGCCTCATTCCTGTCATGTGACTGCAAATGTGCTTTCAGCAAGGACAAGACAGGAAATGAGAAAGTCAAGAGAAGGTGAACGTGCGAGAAAGAAAGAATGTCAGGCTCTTTCACGTTGATTCATGTTCACCACAGCAGAATCCTTCCTGAATGCTGCCGCTCACTTTATATGTGAAAGGCGCTTAAGAGAATACCACCAAAATTGAACAAAAACTACCTCACAGACTGAAAATGAAGTAGGAAAAATGGGTCCTTGATTAAATTGAAACTTGTAAATGAATGAAAAGCATACATTTTAGGTGCTGTACATTTAGATCTGTGCACAGTTACAGCTTTTTTGTTCCGCAGTGTTGAGTGTTATGTATCTAATCACACGAACGCAGTATAATATATCAACAGCAATAATTTACTTGTGGATTTTGGTAGTTTACAATATTTGATTGAATGAATATTCGATTGATTGTGCAAATATATATCACTTTAATAAAAATGCTAACACATGAAGCAAATGTTGAATGCCCTTGAACTGTTAATGATTAAAGTTTGTGTAAAAAACAAAAGTTGCTGTGTTTATTTTGCTAGCGCACATTGTTATTCTTTAGGTGAACAATTAATCTAGGCAAGTGAAAAATTATAAAACATAAAAATTATATCAACAAATTATAACATTTACCTGAATGATAACATGCGTGGGATAGTTCACTTTCAAATGAAAGCCAAAAGTAACCATCAGTGTTTGATTATCGACATTTTCTAAACAATTAGCTATACCACCTCTAATCTTTTAACACAGAGAAATCATCCATCCATGAGCATATACATAAACAAAAACATATACAGCTAATGAATTGTTCAAAGGTGACAGCTTAGTTCGCTCCAATGTGCAATAAACGTCTGATTTCTCAAAAAGCTTCCTGCTGTTTGATTAGTGAATCAGACATTCAGTACAGAGCATGCAGTTTATGATTAAACCAATATCAGTCACATGACGTGGGTTTTACTAGGCAACTACCCGCAAGTCTGGTGGCTAGCAGCACATATCTCAGAGGCAAATCTATGAACCACAGGCTGGTTTGAGGACTCACGCTCACTTAGGCTTTATTTTATCCAGTTCTGCTCAGTTGGAGAGCATATGACTCAAGCAGAATAGTCTCATTTAATCTTTTCTGCAGCATTAGTCTTCATTTTTTGCTTTTTCGTCATCCTTCGGTACACTCTGTACAGACAACTACAAACAACACCGAGATTTCGCTTTTACTTCTTGATGTAGTTAACCTTTGGAAGTTATATTGACATTTTAGGAGCTTAGAAAATTTAGAAGCTGAAATATTTTAGGATCTTAAAAAATACTCTCCTGCTCCTTTATATGCCTATTTTTGATATTAAATATAGTATTAAACATGTTTGACTAGGGGGTGGGTTTGCTATGAGTCAGATCACACAAAACACAACTTCCTATAACCTGCTGAAAAAGGTGTGTCTGTTTCAGAGCTTTTCGCTGACTGAATTTCACATGTACCTTTCTTTCATGTCTATACCACTATGTACAGTTAAAATACACTGCACAAAAGAGGCCATTTAAAGCCAGGCCTGGCCTTTCAGTAAATAGCGCTTACAGAAAAAAGGTCGTTCTGGCCATACTTGGCGTTGAGACTGTCTGGCCATGAACAAAGAGCTTGATTAGGAGGGAAAAAAAATAACTTTCTCGTAGTGTTCAAGTTCAGGCAGGTAAAATGCATGTCCCTTATCACCCACATAACACTAGGAGTGAATGATAAAGCAAGCAAAAGATAGTGAGCACTGAACTGTACAATAAAGGATATGCACAGTTCTAGAGAGCTCATTACATTTTCAAGTGAGTGGGCGAGCGGAGATGAGAGGCGGTATCATATTTCTGCAAAGTTTGTTTCAAAACAGAGGAAACTTTAATTTCAGTGCCTTCTTGAGGGGAGATTCTAAGTCTAACAAAATTTAATTATTTTATTAATGTGTGACAAAACTCTGGGTGTTATCTGATGTGTGGTTGCATCTACACTCCTGAAAATAAAGGTGCCATGAAATGAGGCTTTTCATTTTTTGGTTTACCCAAAAAAAAAAACTTTTAGTGAAAGGTTTTTCAATCTTTTATAGTGTGAAAACCAATTTAATTACATTTTTAAATACTGTAAAAAATCTTTTGTGGAATGAAAAGATTCCATGGACATTAAATGCTCTTCACTGAACCATCAATGCCGATAAAAAACATTTTTAAAAAGTGTAAAGTTTAAACATTTAGTGGCAGACACCAATTATCTGCCACTAAATGCAGTTTTTTATTTAAAGTGATTTAGTAAGTAATGCTGAGTAATTCTGGAGCAATTCAGATTTGTCATACTCAATAAAATACTCAAAACAATAAAATTAGTTACTAAAATGTTACATTTTTTACAATATGTGACCCTCTGTCATGATTGCCAGCTATCTAGCCCTTTCAGATCGTTAGAGAACACTCACTGTCACCCGTACTATACATCTACCACCGAACTGCACTACATTTCCCATCAGGCACCTCACTCACACACCAGTCCCAGTTCACCCCCTGATTACACAATCAAAAGTTCATCATGACTGATTACTGGACATCACTACACATACAGCACACTCACACTCATCCATTGCTGAGTCTTGTTTTCTGTAAGCATAAGTGTTCTATTGTCTAGCCTTGCCTTGTTTTGTTCGCCGTTTATGTTGTTTTGCTGCCTGCACCGATCTCTTTGCCTGTGACCATGACTACTCTTTGGGATTGCCTTCATGCTACCATTTGCTCCTACATTGACTATTGCCTGCCTGACTCAGATTTAATAAACTGCATTTGGACCCTCATCTCTGACTCCATGTTACAGCCTGGATGACTAAACCAATCTTAAATTACACTGGTATATTTGTAGAAACTGTCAAAATTACATTGTTTGGGCTAAAATTATAATTAAAATTTCTTCTATGCCAAAAATCATTAGAATATTAAGAAAATATCATGTTTCATGAAGATGCTTGTAAATTGCCTACAAATATATCAAAACGCAGTTTTTAATGAGTAATCTGTATTGCTAAGCACTTAATTTGAACAACCTACAAGGCGATTTTCTCAGTATTTAGATTTTTTTGAACACTCAGATTTCCCAGTGATGGGTTGCAGCTGGAAGGGCATCCGCTGCGTAAAACATATGCTGGATAAGTTGGCGGTTCATTCTGCTGTGGCGACCCCAGATTAATAAAGGGACTAAGCCGAAATAAAAATGATTGAATGAACACTCAGATTCCAGATTTCCAAAAAGTTGTATCTCGACATAATATTGTCTTATCCTAATAAAACACAAATCAATGGAAAGCTTATTTGTTCAGCTTTATAAATCCAAAAATCGACACTTTTGTTACTTTTTGGTCATACATTCATTACTGTATTTTCAATCCTAGTTTATATGCTGCATTGGCACAGACTTCTTCCAAAAAATATATTTTTTAAATCTCACCAACCAACTTTTTATGAACAATAGTGCATTGTCACATGTCATAAAACCGTTCCCTTCTTTGTCATCCATAACACATTTGTATTCATTTTTTTTTCAGGGACTTTAGAGAGAATGCACTGATCAGAGCTGCTACAGTCACTAAAGTGACAAACACTCATCAGGTGACAAATTTCATTCTTGACATTCCAGCTGTTACAGATTAATAAATAATAACTAATCCAATACCCTGGATGCTCCACATGCACTGCAAGTCATTATCCCTCCAGGTTCTCTGGCCCAGAGGCGAGACAAACCTACTCGACTTTTACTGAAAGTGATTCATGACATGCTGTCAAGACCACTCAATGATTTTAAAACACTGGGTGGAAAGTATTTTATTGTGCCAGCCCTATTTATCTGACAGCTCAAGCACCACAATAACATTTTAATAACAAGTATAATACTCAAATGTAACTTCATTGTCTACAATAATGGCCTTGCAGGTTTTAAGTGACCTTAACTATAAAGCATGTTTGCAAGTTTAGTTAGAAATAATATAAATAAATATTATAAATAAATAAAGCACCAATTTAAACAAATCTTTTAAATATCTGTTTATAGGAGCTAAAATTATTCTAGACAGAGAGGTACCAGACTTTTCTGACACCTATTGCTTTACACCAAATAACCAGTCATGTAAAACAGAAATAAATGATGACAGATAAGCCTTTAGACAGACAGGATGTCACACAGGAAATTCATATATTTGGCTTAAATTTAGACTCGTCTTCTGACTAAATGAATTGTGCACGGATGCTTTTCACTGGGGGGCCGAATGCTCCAATTCCAAGTACATGAATTGAATATACAATAACTGTTAATTGAGGACCTTTAATTTAAATAGAATAATGTTTGGAATTGAAGGTATCTTCTGAATGTGAAGAAAAGTGTAGCTGCTTATGGGGTCGTTCACATATGGCATCTTTTGCGGAGCGCATATTGCGCACGCTCGCATTTCCCAGGCGCACGAACTGACCAATCAGCTTCATACTTTGTAAGGAAAAAAATACACATTTTGGTAGACTAATTACCTCAGACAAACACAGAACACTGCAGTGCTTTTTCATACTATGGATGTCAGTGTTACAGGTATCTAGTTTTCTTTATGTCATTCTTCGACATCGGTTTGGAACAAGTGAATAATGAGAGAATTTTAAGTTTTGGGCGAACTATCTCTTTAGCTCTTTTGAATATGTCAAGCTACTGTGATCAACCCATTGTAATGATTTTCAGTGAATATTAAATTACCGAAAGAGCTGCAGTATATTTTGTATTTTTCTAGGTATATTTTATATGTTTTAAAAGTAACTTTAAAAGTAAAGTAATTAGTAATCTGATTACTTTTTACATTATGCAATTAGTAATGTAATCAGATTACAATTTTTCAGTAGTAATCAGTAATTTGTAATCGATTACTTTTTCAAAGTAACTTACCCAACACTGTTTCCATTACATTTAAAACTTCTCCATCATGTTTTCAGTGTTTGTGGTTATAGACTAAAACATCATATATACTGTACATTTATAGAAATATAAAACAATAAAATATTTTAATTTAAATACTTCTTTCTCTTACTGTCCTTCCCATACAAACTAACAGACAAAACATTGCCCTTTAGTGGCACATAACTTTCACATTGGTCATGAAGCAATCCATGACATACAGACACAACTGTGTCAGAACTGAGACTAGCTCTGACTGGATCATGTGAATCAGTCAGGCATTAACGGGTGACTCGCTCTTATTTTAATCAGTTGTTAATTGGAGAATCACTCTGAGCAGATCATTTGAATCATCTATTTGTTGACTGAATGCTAGCTTTGAGCAGATCATTTGAATAAGGGAGACATTAACTTGATACAAGTTTTGAGTAGATCCTCAATTTATTATTTGAATCAATAAGTCATTAACTGCAGACTCGCTCTAAACAGATAATTGAAATCAGTGATTTGTTAACTGAAAACTAGCTCTGAGCAATCTATTTGAATCAGTTAACATTTAACTGGAGACTCGCTCTGAACAGATCATTTGTATCAGTGATTCATTAACAACTGAAGTTTCGCTCTGAACAGATCATTTGAATCACTGATTTGTTAACTGAAGACTAGCTCTGAGCAGATCCTTTAAATAAGTGAGTCATTAATTTGATACAAGCTTTGAGCAGATCATTTAAATCAGTGAGTCGTTAACTGGAGACTTACTCTAAACAGATCATTTGAATCAGTAAGTCATTAACTGAAGTCTCGCTCTAAACAGATCATTTGAATCAGTGGTCCGTTAACTAGAGACTCACTGTAAACAGATCGTTTGAATGAGTGATTTGTTAACTGAAAACTAGCTCTGAGCTGATCATTTGAATCAATGAGTCGTTAACTTTAGACTGTAGCTGTAGCTCTGACAAAACCTGCTATAAATGTATTATTGTGTCAGTAAAACATTTACATGAGACAATAAAAATGAGTATGTTTTATGGAATGTACAGGAGTAGAGTAAAAAAATATAGTAAAACATAAGGTTTCCACTAATGATAATTTTTTTTAAGTACACATTTTTGAAAAATCCACTTAAAGCATAGGTCTATTTATATCATATCTGAATTCCTGCTATAGTAAAACAAAATTGGTTAATGCATCACAAAAGCAGAACAATGAGAGTGACATTTCTATGTTTAGTTTTTAATAAGCAATAGCAAAAGAGGAACTTCAAGCCAGACAATAATGACAGACAGTGTTATTTCCTCAGCAACACGCTTGAATAAACAGTCACTGTGCTCATTTAATACAATAAAACACCTGAGCCAGATAAACTAGTATTAGTTAAAACATAGCCCTGCAGTTAATCAGTCAATGAAAAATGTTCAAAGTGTTTTTATTATTATTTATGTTAGTATAAAATGTTTGGGTTTTTAAAACATTTAAAACTTTGTTTAAAGAATCTCACTGCTAAACCGTTTGCACTCTATACCATTGCTAAACCTTGAATTCTATGTCAGCTATTAAAAAGCCCATCATTCAACTACATCCTCATTTAAAGGTCACACTGGGAGACTAAGACGATTTTTATCTTCTGACCTCTTCAACACGCAAGCTTTAAACATTTGCAACACTTGGTTTCTAGAAACTTGACCTGAGTCATGAGAGTGTCAGTTTGTGGTTGCACAGAGAGTTTTAAGATGTTGTCTGTGGTCATGAGGATCTGAGAACAGTCTGCACTGAACTATCTGCAGACTAGTAGTGCTAAAACAGCAGCTCTAAAGCTTTTTACATGGAGGAAACAGGTCATTACTCTACAAGAGAGACAAACACCCAAAGATCAAGCCTCAAGAAAAGTCACAGGCTGTCCTTGTGTGCCACTGACCTCGTCCTTTATGTGTGCGACAAGATGATGAATGTCAAGCCAATTAATATCATCTTGACTGATCTCGCTTCACAAAATGTCCTTTGTCTGTGTAGATACGATCAGAAGCAAGCTATGAATGGGTTATGTGCACATAAATAAGAAATCAAGGAGGACTGTTTTATTTTTTTCTCCTTATGTAAAAGCAAAAAAAAAAAAATGCTTTTAATTTCCAATATAAAAAATAGTTTTAAAAATAACTCTTTATTAACAGTTGCCCATAGCTCATGGTATTTTCTGTTATTCGTTTACACCTTTGAATTGTATTATGGGACCTTGATCGGGTTAACAGTGACATTTCAGTGGTTTTATTCAACGTATATGATATCATTTGTTTTTGTTTTGTTTTTTGAACGAATACAGGAAAGATTTCAGTTTTTTGTAAACATAATTTATATGACTACCCTAGACCCAAAATTTGTCATTTTGCTAAACTTATTTTTCAACATCTTTGAAGAAGAGATCAAGAATACATAATGCAATTTGAATTTCAAAACTGTAAATAAATGTAAAAAAAAAAACACTTGTAAATCTTGAGCTATGAAAAGTCCTATATATAAATAAATATATATATATTCATTCATTCATTCATTTTCTTTTCGGCTTAGTCCCTTTATTAATCT
>CAIGQW010000272.1:10052292-10064011 GCA_903798125.1 Danio choprae
TACAAAACTTTTAACAGCATAGTACAAAACACTAGCAGTTCCCTCAGGATTTTACAAAATGTAACCGCACGAGAGGCGAGTACACAAGTACATTTTTAAAAAGCTTCAATGTATGAATTTTTGAAAATGATACCATTATTGTCACAAAAAAATAAAAGATTGATTTTGTGAAAATGGTGATTCTATAGACATGTTTATTATGTGTTATAAACATGTGCAAGTACTTGACAACAAAACACAATAACGGTGGACAACGGGACCATATTTGACCGCATGTGCTTCTTTACAACCATCTACTGACTTGGCAAAACAAAGGCATAACACAGCTTTTTTAGTCATTTACACAGCATTTAATACAACACTGTTGTTGTATATGAAACTTTTCCATGCATCACTGGTGTAAACGAACCCTAAATCAGTACTAGCCATAAAGATGCAGCAAAGTAGACAATTGCAGCACTCTTAGCTTCAATGGCAATCAAGAGGAAGTCCACAGAAAATGTATTTAGCAACACAGACAGCTGCACACTAGCTTGGGACGTCTCCTCTATAGGACAATGACTACGACAAGGGCAGAGACAAACATTGCATCTGTTTTTCCTTTGTTTGAACTTTAGTCACATTACAAAAAAAAAAAAAAAACAGCAAACATTTACACCACACTGCTTTTAAAAGCATAGCAATCGCAGACCACAGAAGAAAATGAGCCGGTCCAGACAGCACTGCTCTCTTGTGGTACACTTTCTTACATCTGTTAACAATGAAGAGACACGTCCTATGATTCATTTAGTCTGCTTTATGTACACTTCATTTTATGCCTGCAGTGTGTCCTTTACAGTCAAAGTATTATCAAATCAAAGACAATCTGATTATCTCCACTGTACTTGCAAACATCACACTCATTTAATATGAGACGTAATAAGATGGGATTGATTTGTGGTTACATCTTGTATACTGCTTTAGGGCCTTTTATATATAAGAGTCTGAAATGTGTTGTGGTTTTTAACATGTTTATAAAATGATGCCTTCACACGCTGATGATTAAATTGAAAGTCAGGGATTTCTGTTTTGGCACCATATAGAATTTGCCTGCGCGCTTGGAAAACAAACCACAAATCATTATTTTGCTCTGTTATGGATATGTTTATTTGCTCTTTTTTTCATTTAAAGTAGTAAAGTCCATTATATTCATTCATAAGAAAAATAAAAAAGCATGCGTGAGTCTATCCAGTTACACAGCAGGCCTTTATTGTGAAATATGTGGAATTTGTATTTCCTGAGGATATGAAAAAAAGCCTTGCATGCAAACTGATATTGGTTTTGTTCAAACGCACGTTTTCTGCAAAGGTAGTGTTTTCCTAGTCCTCCCACATTTCTTTGAATACGTTTTTTTTATGTGACCCTATAAAATGAATTTATAAGCACTGGACTGCAGATAATATGATATTGTTATGAGTCTCTATGAGTCTTCCCGCATACTAACTCACTGGACGGCTTCTTGTTATTGCCTTATGAGGCTTTTGATATAGGTCTCAGGGCGCTCATAAGCTCCCATTCATTTAGAGAGAATCATAAATAAGTGAACTACAAAGCAAAAATCGACTGCTTCAGTCATGAGCAAATGGGTCTCAGAGGAACGTGCTGACTACTGTAAATGATCAGCTGGTTTATGGAAATAATTCACTACAGTAGAGTTAATGTGAACAGCTCAGAAGGCCTTTACCAACATTAAGTTGTTTTGTTTAGTTATTTTAAGTTACTGTGCTCATCCAGCAGATGTTTTTTCTGCCTCTTTGCCCAGCAGTATCCATCAGGACTTTCGTTCATCACTACATTTTTGATATCATACCATAAAAATTTGAGCGGCAGTATTTGAGAACAAAGAAAGTGGTGTGTGCTGTAGCAACCATAACACCTAAAACATCAAGACAAGAGAGCGCTTGACCTGCCCAGCCCTAAGTCACGTCACGGGCGTTCTTATCACGGTCTCATATCCTCTTGTGAAATGGAGCTTTCGTGTTAATCATTCACCTGAGCCAATCAGGTTAATTCAATGCCACAAGCACAGAAAACAAAAGATTTTTTCAATCAGAAAAAGAAACAAGCATAATCCTTTAGGTTAAAATTCAGGTGTCATGTAATTGTAACAACAGAAAAAAAATGTTGTGTCAAATGCAATTGTTACAGTAAGAAATTGCTTCTACCTGATCGTCGTCTTGATTAGTTTGGTTGGGCTAAGCTGATTTAGTTAGATCATTACTACTAACACTTTTTCAGTTGGTACTTACAAATAATGTCAGTTGTTTTAGATGTTACTATATGATTTGTATCTCAGGTTAATAAGAATGAATCAATTTAAATAATTAAATCAAACAATCAATAAGAATGAATGAATGAATTTTTAGTTTCTAAATTAATTTATAAATGAATTAATTTATCCAATATTATATAAATGTTTCTTACTATTATGACAGTTTCTCATTTGAACTTAAATTCATTGTTTCATTAATCAAACTACATCCTATTCAAAAATGACTGTTACACAGTTATTATAATGGTCTTAAAAGTCTTATTTTTGTGTTTTTAAAAGTTTTATGGGTTTTTTTTCTTGTCACATGACATATCTACTTTATAATGAATAGGCAACATAAATAACAGATAATGACAAACTTGTCAACATTATAAGTTTATTGCTTTATAAGTTACCAACTTGTAAACATTAAAACAAATAAAACATACATAAAGGTAATGTTCAGTATGATTTTAGTATTTTCCTATATCCGTAGTAAGGTATTCGTGAAAAAATACAGAAATAGGCGTCACTGCCCTATATAAAGTAACATGGCAATCTTTAATAAAGAAACGATAATGCACAAAACGCTCAACAGGTGCACATCAGTAAAATGCATCGTCCTTCTAATAACATTTGACCCGAGGCCGACTAAAAAAACTACATAAACCCAGGTAAACTAAAGTATACTTACAGGTGTTTTTTGTCCTTTGCGACCTGCTCGTGCAGTGCAACAGATAGTCCGAACAAACTGCCTGCTGTTTTTCCCTCTTTGACGACTGCAAAGCTCACATCCAAGTTGAACCCCTGGCAGAAACGAGCCGCGATCAACACGAACATTAGGATTAAAGGAAGTCCTTGTCGGTGAAATGCATTCATTTTTTCTGTTGATTTCTGCGGCGAGACGCAGACAGAGAGCGGAGGACAAAGATTATGTGAGGGTCTGAACAGGAGCGGTTTTCTCAGACGCTGTGAACTGATTGTTCATATTCGTCATTCTTCCGGGGTGTTCGCGCCAGTCAGTCAGTCATCGGTGAACCTGCCTGGAGGGCATTGAATGAAACACACTGACGGGGCACCTTGATCAGAGGACAGACCAACGACTGGGACAGACTGACACAAGCTACAGCTAGACTACACTCGCTAATTCAGGCTGCTCAAAATGACTAAAGAAGAGCTTTACAAACTTTTTTCTCTTTGTCTCCTGAGGGACGCTTTCCTAAACAGTCAAGCAGCTGTGAGTGAAATTACAAAACATTATAATTTTATTACGTTACAATTACGTATAAGTTAATGTTTTTATATTTTTATAATGTTCATCTATTTTTCTGAAATACCTGTTTTTACAGTTTATTTTTCTCTAACACAATAAGAAAGTGATATGTAATGAAAAGTAGGCTATTAGCATTTTAACACATTTATTTTTTAGTTTCCACTAACACACAAGCAGCCCTTTTTGTGTCCCTGCAGGTCCTCAAACCTCAGAATACATCTGAAGCATTAATGGAACTTATTTAAGCATTTAAAAGAAAAACACCGCTCTCATTTAAAAGAAAAAATCCTGGAGTATTACCGGGGTATTGCTTTTGAACTTTTATGACTTAAAAACATGTATTGTAAGCAATGTCAATGAAGTTTATCCTTAAGCTTGATGTCTATTATGTAATTAGATGCATGCATATAAACCACACCACCTAACTCCAATACTGACAAAAATAAATAATTCTTGTAGCAATAATTATTTTAATATAAATAGGAAAAACTACAAAGATGAGTGCCATCATAATGTTTAACCATATGTCCAATTCTGGAGCTTAGAAAATCAGAAATGTAGCCTTTTGGGTATTTAGCAAATTTAAAATAAGACACCTGAAATACATTTAAAACACTCTACACTGTAAGGAGTCAAATGCCAAAATGTACATGCTAAAAGTGTACTATTACTATATCTAGTCACTCCAAATTCATTAAATAAAAGAGTAAAATTAGTACCAAAACAGATCCTTAGTGTAGCATTAGTGTAGCAACATTTTAACACAGAAACTGTCACTATCACCAGCGAGCCCTTGCAGATCGCTGGAGAACACTCACTATCATTCACACTACTACACATCTGGCACTGAACTGGACTACATATCCCATCATGCACTTTATACACACCAGTTCCAGATCACCACTGATTGCAAACACACAGTTGAAGCTCATGAGGACTGATTACTGAGACTATAGATACACTTTCACACACACTTTGCGGAGTCTTGTCAACTGTAGGTGAGCATTTCCTAGCAGTTTCCTTGTCTTGCCTTTCGTGGTTTTGGACCTTTGTTTGTTTGTAGGCTGTATCCTGAGCAACTGCTGTGGTGGTCATTGAGGAATGGAGAGCATGAAACTGATTCCTGTAAGACCCCAGTGACAGACAAGTCTTCGCATTGATCCTGAAGGGCCAGCCTGTACACCAGCCGGTGACCACTCCCACCTGCAGCTTTTCCATGATAGATGTCCATCTTTCTCCACCCCCCGGCGCCTAGACTGCAGCTCTGCACAAGAAGTTTGGCCATAGGAGAAATGGTCGTGCCCAACTGAGCCTGGTTTCTCTTGAGGTTTTTTTTCCTTCACTTTCGTCAATTGGTGAAGTTCATTCCTCGGCGCTGTCGCCACTGGCTTGCATGGTTCGGGACTTGTGGAGCTGCGCATCGATGGATTTGCTCTTCAGTGTTTGGACTTTCAGCAGTGAAAATTTGACCACACTGAACTGAACTGAACTAAACTGAACGTAAACTCTGAAAACTGGACTTGACACGGTTTCAATTTACTATAATCTCCTATGGTAAGCTGCTTTGACACAATCTACATTGTGCTGTAGAATTTAAGATGAATTGAATTGTTGCCAGACCCACTCATTACACACACACACATACACAGTTCTTCTAGTCAAATTGTTTAAAAACCACTTTAGCATTGTATTATTAAACTATTAATTTTATGCTTTTAATTCACCAAATAAAATGTTTCAGATGAATTTGTTTAAAGTTCAACATGAATTTTATGAACCAAAGTGATAACAATGTCATTCATTGACAGTGTCATTGGTGACTGATATAGTGGTAGTTTAATAGTGTCCTTGTCTGAAGCTTGATTGAGTTTGTCTGATTATTTGCTGCCAAATAGTTTGACGGTTGATTTCCCATGGATTCAAACATTTCAGCTGAAACAGACAATCTGAAAATAGGGTGATAATTATCAGGTAGAGAAGAATCTCCACATTTTAGTCATGTAAAATAATTGCTGACTTCCAAGAGCTGAAAATCAGACCACTAAGATTCATAATACAGGTAATGAGTCATTTATGTAATCTTGATTTAAATCGTGTTTAATTTAGAAACAGGTAAATGCTTATCTTTGTAGGCTAAATATGTTCCCATGAACTAAGTCATGTTACTTGAAACAAGCTTGGTTTTAGCTTGTGTGAGATTACCATCATCTCTTTGGCCATCTTAGATGAGTAACAATCCAACAACCAGCAATTGATTTCAAGTTGTTTGTCAAGGTGGTTTCTGGAACCTGGTAGCTGGTCAACTGTAGAGTAGCAGGTCACTTTTCTGCATGTTCTACGTAGAATGATTTGCCAACTTCTGTTGCTCCTTCTGTGAAATTCATGATTAGTGATCTGTGTCTTGCATCCTCCTTTGAATTACTGAACAAAAATTAAATCATATTAAAGACTACAGTACACACCCACTGTCCGCTTTATTAAGTGCACCTGTTTAATTACATTTTAATAAAACAAAAAATTACATCAGCCAATCATATGGCAGGGTGACATGGTGGCTCAGTGGTTAGCACTGTCACCTCACAGCAAGAAGGTTGCTGGTTCGAGTCCTGACTGGGTCAGTTGGTATTTCTGTGTAGAGTTTGCATGTTCTCCCCGCGTGGGTTTCCTCCGGGTGCTCCGGTTTCCCCCACAGTCCTAAGACATGCGCTATAGGTGAATTGAATAAACTAAATTGGCTGTAGTGTATGTGTGTTAATTAGTGTGTATGGATTTTTCCCTGTACTGGGTAGCAGCTTGAAGGGCGTCCACTGTGAAGAACATAAGTTGGTGGTTCATTCCGCTGTGGCCACCCCTGATTAATAAATGACTAAGCCGAAGGAAAATGAATGAATGAATGAATCATATGGCAGTAACTCAAGATGATCTTCAAACTGAAAATCAGAATGTTGAAGAAAGGTGATTAAATGACTGAACATGGCAAGGCTGATCGGAGTATTTTAGAAAAAGCTTTTTGGATTTTTTTATAGGATAGTCTAGAAATAAAGAAAATATCAAATGAGCTGCAGTTATGTGGACAAAAACTGTCTTGCTGTTGTCAAAGGAGAATGGCCAGACTGGTTGGAGCTGACAGAAAGGCATCTACAACTCAAGTAACTCTACAATCCAGCTCTGTCAAACCTCATAACAGACAACCTACAGCAGCAGAAGAACAGACCGGTGACACTCCTGTCAGATTAACTCAGGCTACAGTTCACACATATTCACCAAAATTTGACAATAGATGATTGGAAAATGGTTGCCTGGTCTCTCGAGTCTCTATTTATGCTTTCACATACAGATGATAGGATCAGAACTTGGTGTGAACATTGTCAAGGCATTGATCCATCCTACCTTGCCTCAATAGTTCTGACAGCTGGTGGTGTAATTGTGTGGGGAATATTTTGGCACACTTTGCAACCCATGGTACCAACTGACTAATCAGTCTACCAGAGTACTGTTGCTGACTGTAAATCCCTTTGTAGCCATGGTTTCAACAGTATAACATATAATGCGTCACATTATCTCAAATTGGTTTCTTAAACATGACAGTGGGTGATTCTCAATATCTTTCCTCATTTCCTCGCTCCCCTGTCCTACAACCCGGAAATCGACCGAGCTCAGCCATATTGTTGGACATCTCAATACTTAAATTTTTGAGGAGAGAGGAAGCTTCCTGATGAGTCCTAAGTTAAGATAACAGGTGGATACTTTCCAGAAGTGTTTTATTGACTAAGCGTGACAAATTTAAACACATTCAAGTGAATATTAAAAATAAAGTTATTGTAAATGGGGGTTGTTTTAATAGTTCCTGTAATATTGATGTAACATACTTTTCAGCACAAATAAAAAGCAGTTAATAACTGACGAAAGAGAAGGAATTGAATTTTTCCTTGTGTCCTTCCCTTTCATCCTAAGGGGGTGGAGCTAAGATGAAAGGGAAGGAAACACTCATTCATTTTTTTTTCGGCTTAGTCCCTTTATTAATCTGGGGTCGCCACAGCGGAATGAACCGCCAACTTATCCAGCATATGTTATATGCAGCGGATGCCCTTCCATCTGCAACCCATCACTGGGAAACACCCATACACTCTCATTTTCACACACACATACACTACGGACAATTTAGCATGCCCAATTCACCTAAAGCGCATGTCTTTGGACTTGTGGGGGAAACTGGAGCACCCAGAGGAAACCCACGCCAACACAGGGAGAACATGCAAACTCCACACAGAAATGCCAACTGACCCAGCTGAGGCTCAAACCAGCAACCTTCTTACTGTGTGGTGACATCGCTACCCACTGTGCTGGGGGTCCAATTCTGTATTAGCAAGATGTAAAATGACCAGTGTGTGTAACCTTCATTGGCCACCACAATACAATATTAGTTTAGAGGAGAAGTAAAACCATCCTAACCTGTGATGAATACTGCAATAAAATGTAAAATAAATTTAGATTTTACAAATTTACAAATTCTCTTAATAGTCAGAAATGTGTGTCTCCAGTGTCATTAGATGTCTAAGAAGGGTTATAAAGGAGTCATGGATTCCTTTGTTCCCCTATTGTTCACTTAGTTATCAGTCCTCCACATTCACTCACATACACTCATGCTCCAGGCTACTGACCTAATAAGACCAGTGTGCATGTGCCCTGGGAGTATATGACATTTCCTTTTCTTAAAGAATCAGTCATAGCTTGTGAATTCTCATTTGCCCTCTATTTGTGTCCATTCAAGCTAAACAAAAGACTCTATCAGAGGTACAAACCTCTTTTGAAAAAAAGTGGCCCTCAACTTGCTCCTACTACTCCTGCACTACAGGACATCAAATATTGATCCAAGTTATGATATTAGCTTGTATACATAGCGAGTGTATTGAAGAATATACAGTACTGCACAATCTCTTCAGGTAAACCTCACTTCCCTGGCCTTAAATGTTTAGTTCACCCAAAAATAAAAATTGTGGGTGAGTAATTAATAACAATACTTTCTTTTTCAGGTATACTAACCCTTTAAAAGGCACACTTGTGACTGACACTGGAGGATATGGTCTCCTTGTTAGTGTACATACATGCCTCTTATGCCACAAACGGTGATTCAAATCCCTCTCAAAGCAGAGGGCGAGTTTACCCAGAGGTGTTGTACTGATGCCATGACCCGGATGGGAGTGGGGTTTAGTGTGGTGAGTGTGACAGAGGCTAGGTTAGGATTGGAGCAAAACTCTGCAGGACTGTGGCTCTCTGTGACTCTCCAGGACCAAATTTATCTACCCCTGGTCTATAGGCTCCTTGTTGGAGTGCAGACCTACTATGCCAGAAATACAGATTTAAATCACGCTCTAAACAGGTGGAGTACACTGTAAAAAATGTCCATGATTTTAACAGTAAAAGTCTGTAAAATCCAGTGAAAATCTTTTAAATGATTAACAGCTCATTTCTGTAAAATATACAGAAAATAGTGTAATAGATCTAACCTTTGTTTTCGAGAAAGTATGGCAGAGTGTCTGAAATCTCACCATACACTCTCAAGTCCCTAAATTAGTTGATTACTTTATTCCACTAGACAGAGCGAATGACCACAAATAAGGGAATTGATGAACACCTGCATCTAACAAGCACAATCGCTGAAGGAAAGAGCAAGAAATAAAACTATACAGCAACAGCCTCACACCAAACCAACTAAATTAAAACAGAGGATTAAACTCCACAAACAGCCTTACTGATTAAAGTTTGACATCATTTCTGTCATATCTGCAAAAATATTTGATAATTAACAGAGGTTTATATTTTTTATTAAAAAAAATTCAATTGACCTCACCATCATGGAGATCAGAGACTAGTTTAGTTGAACTCTTGATCCTTTACTCTTAATGTTTCTCTAGCTGTTATAACTGTGTTTCTGAAACTCATCAGTTATAACAAGAGATGCACTGAGAAATTATATGCACTTAATTATTACAGATATAATTTCTGGTATTTTATAAGTTAGGTAAAAAAAAATTGCTAAATTATTTAATGTGAACTGTTTGGGATAATACTACACCATCCCACGGAAAACCAACAAACAATTATGAAGAAATTAATAATAATTCCTAATTAGAGTTTCATGCACAAAACCTTGAGAGCCCAAGCAACACATTTAAGACACACAGACATCAAGAATCAGGTGATGAACCTCAACCAGGCTTGCTAAAAAGAAAAGTAAAAGCTACATTATTTATTCATGCCGCAATGCATGCTGGGTGACAGCATAGTGCAAAACTCCCAGCATGCATTGCAGCATGAATAAATTATGCAGCTTTATATTCGTACAATTTTGCTGTTATTTTATGTTGTTCTTGTGGTGTAACATTTCAGTAGATTGTTTTATATTGTTCTAGGTTGTTTTTTTGTTTTTTTGATTGTCACCACTGTTGAGAATGAAAGACTAATTGTTGATGTCTGTGTGTTTTTAGGTTCTGCCATAGTTCAAACATTTTTATTGTGAATGGTGTATTTAGACCCATTAAACAGTCATTGATTGCTGAAGCTCCAGGGGTTTTATTTATGCATATTATTAATTTCTCACACATAACTAACAAGATATTCAACAAGCTGGTGAGAGAGGTTTTGACATCATAATTAATTTAATCTGACTTATTTTTATATTTTCTTTTGGCTTTTCATGCTATACAAATAGTGTTATTAACACAATTAATTATAGCAACCAATTTAAAAGGTAGCATCAAATAAAATAGTTGAAGAGCCCAACTAAAGCAGATGCGGACCTCCATCATGGAGATTTCAATTGAACAACAAAAATTCATTAAGAGCTTTTGTCCACATGTGACAGAAATAAAGTCAAAGGTCAGTAATATGTGAAGCTCCTGATGTTTGTGGAGTTGTTTAATGATCTTCTGCTGAGATCTTGAGAGATTACATTTTTATTGTGTAATTATTTTAAGTTTTATTAATTATTTTCAGTTTTATTTTCAGTTGATTTCATCTTTGGTGTTGGCTGCAATTTGTGTTATTTGGTCTTGTTTTTCTTTCCTTCAGTGATTCTGCTTGTTAACAGTTCATCAATAATTCCCAATCCTCCTTTAATTAGACACTTAATTATCTCATTAACTTCATCACTGCCTTATTGTTCAACCCTCTGTAGTGGGCACCCTACTGAGGATTTTGCTCTGGGATTTAAGGGGTTAAATGTGTTTGAAAAATACAGAGTGAAATGTATTTTTAACAGAAATATACTGTAAATTGAATTTACAAATGTTAAATGTTAAAAAAACAGTAGATAACTGGCAACCTCAGCTGCCAGTATTTCTTTGTAAAATCAAGAAAAAAACGTCAAAATACTGAAAAAACGTTGTGTCATCATTGTGCAGGATAGTAGCATCTGTGTGCAAGTCCAAGATAAACTGAGAGTATCCGATGTTATGCTGCATCTTTTATTTAAATGTAACTGTGTAGTTACTAATGCAGTGAAAATCTGTTTGTTATTTACAGTCACACATTAATGCATTTAATGACTTTGCATTATTTGAAAAAATGCTTTTCTTAGTGAATTGATGTACAATGGTTCTCAATATCAATATCAGATATATTACTTAGACATTTAAAATATTGCTTTTAATGCCAGTAAATGCCAATTAAAATGTAGTTGCTTTCTGCAAATAAAAATAATTAACCATAGGTTTGTAAATTAAGAAAATTTTACAGAAAACATTTTTCTGTAAAAACAATTTTACAGAAAAATTCTGTATTTTTTTTTACAAAAAAGTTCTGGCAACCATAGCTGCCAGCATTTTTCCGTAAATTTGACAGATTTTCTTTTACAGTATAGAACAAGAGGGGTTGAACTGATGCCATGACCCAGATGGGAGTGGTGTTTTAGGAGGATGTAATGTAGGCCGACTAGTAAAATCCGTGCAGATAAACCTCACTCCCCTGGCCTCAACAAGTGAATTAGCGATACTATTAGCAATACTGTTTTGGAGTCCAAGTAGTGTGCCCACCTCCCATGTTGAATGTGCCAGTTTAACAGTAAAGATGCATAAGCTGTCACTGTAGCCGTACCTTTTTTAAAAGATACTGTAACACGCAATGTAGAACATGACAAGACGGGAACACGATATTAA
>CAIGQW010000272.1:10108428-10122604 GCA_903798125.1 Danio choprae
GCGATGTGACTATTGCGAATGATCACATTGCGATATCGATGCTGAGACGATGCGATAAATGATGAACTGAAACAATGTTCAGCCCTAAATTACATTACACTGACTGATAGCCAATTCATTAACTGATAGCTTTTAAGTTGGATATTGGATGGAATATGTAAATTAAGCTGTTATCATGACAGGCCTGGTTTTTTCACATCATTAGCTTTAAATGTGCAGTTTCACTGTCTAACAAATGTATAAAAATGACCAGCTGGTAATAAAAAATGCTAACATACATCGTCATATATGTAAGATAATCATCACATTAAATGTTTGGATCTGGCTTGTGTGTATTTTGTCAAGGTTTGAGGTAATAAACAGCTTGAGGTAATAAAATGTTAGTGCTCTCTTAGCCCTGATGGCACACATACTGCTATCCTGCAGTATGTGTGCCACTTTGTAGTAAAAAAGAAGCACTTTATGTTATGAAATGAAATACTATGCAAACATCTAGAATAATGCATTCATACAACACACACACTGAAACTTATCCTGGCCTCATCTTCAACTACAGTGTTTGAAACTGCTCATGACAAGCAATGAAGTAAATGGGCTGACATTATGCACATTTTTCATAAATCTTCTGCAGGAAGACAGACTGGAACTACTAACGACTCACTTCTAGTTCAGGATCACTTTTTTCTTTTATGAAAAACAACAACAACTTAATTTATTATGCATTTTGATCTTCTGACATTTTGCACACATTTTGCATTCACAAACAGCTATATAAACATATACACATATACACAAACATATGCAGTGTTGCCAGTAGATGGCGCTATTTAACCACATTCGGGAAAAATGCTGGCAAAAAATGTTTCTACTTTGTTTACATCTATAAAATGTTATTTCTATCATACTTATCCTATTTTCTTTCTGTCAATTGCAAGCTCCTGGGCAGCTTCACAGATGCTGAGAGAACCACCATCGCCCAGCATGTGAAAGGAAAAAGAGTGTGGATTGGCATTAAGAAGCTGCTCATGCTTATTGAAATGTCTCTGCAGGTAAACTTCAGTGGACTGAACTGATATTTTATCTTAGACCTCCTAGATCTATAATTAAATTTAATTAATTAATATTTATTAATTAATCTATTTAATTAATCTTATTAATTTATTTTGTCTTAGGCCACTATAATTACAAGCTCTCTGAAAAAATAAATTTTTTATTGGCATCAATGGTTGAATGTAGGACTTTTCATTGAACAAAAGGTTCTAATAAGTTAGTTTTTTAGATTATTAATATGTTTGTCACATAAATAAAGAAGCCTTCTAACATACTTCATTAAAGTCGGTCTAAATAATTCAATTGCTTTTCTGTGCTTTTTATAGCTGTTTCATGCGCTGAAGAATTGCACGGTGCACCAAATGTACTGTCGAGCAATCTCATGAGCTCATTTCATCTTGTGTCACAGAAAACCAACAAAAATGAAGGTTTATTTATAGCATGTTGTGTTTACTCTCTTCTCTCCAGATGGATCAGGAGTACAGAGTTAGCAAGTTCCTTTCTCTACTCAAAGAGGAGGGAGCGTAAGTATTCAGCACTACACAACTATGTTGCATATTTGCCACGTCCTAAAAAATGTTGCCACAGACTCAAAAATCACACAAACAGTCTTTATGAGTGTTTTCATTTACAGGCTGGATGAAAACAATCACATTCGAATTTAACTCTGCCGGTGAAAAGCAAGGGTAAGGGAGTTATTAGGTGTGCTGTGTTTAGGCCCATCAGAGTAGTTGCTTTGAAATTTCTTAGTCCTTAGTTTTACTCTAAATATAAAGCCCTGTAGTAGCTCCATACCAGCTACCCTTATGTCTGTTCAAAGGTTTGTCAGTAAATCAGTAAATGTTTTATTTAGGGTGTGATACGTTTGTAATTAAAATAGAAGATGTTCTTTAAAACTTTATTTGAAGATTCATAATTCTTTTTCTTGAGTAAATCAGAATACTAATTTGATGAAAGTTCACATGACACTGAAGACTGGAATAATGAGGGTAAACTATTAGTATTGTTAAAATATATTAAATAGTAAACAGATATTTAAACAGATATTTCTCAATATTAGATTGAGAGTTTTTTCAAAAGCTTATATAATATAAAGCTTATATGTCTTATTGTCCCCAAACTTTTGGAAGGTATAGCTTAATGCTGTGGTTACTGGATGTGTTCGGCCACACTTTACTTTATTATGTATAAGCTTGTGTAGGTGTTGCTTCTCACAGCTGCAGAGGTCAGACTTTCCCCACTGTCAATTCAAGATACTTCTCGAATCTTCCCTATGTTTATATTTAAATGAAAGGAAAGAGGGGGAAAATAATTCCTTAGTTACAAAAGGATGCACTGCCCATTCTGATTTGAATAAAAAGCTAATGCATGTTTAAATTAGGTTTTAAAATCCAATATTTTTGTAATATTGTTACTAATACTGTAGATACAGAGTAAAAACAATATATATAAATAATGAAAATGGTATGATATGATACTTGTTTTTCCACTGTTCATGTTCATGTTTAGAAATGTTTGTAGCATGAGTATTAAATCTATATTTATTTAATCAAATCAAGAATGGAATCGTATTGAAATGAGAGTTTATCAAAAATCAAGTCGCTACATTTCATTACCAAAACATTTTAATCGTCCCTTTATGGCTGACTGTGGTATAGGTCATGAACACCACCTTCCAGATTATTTTAGCCTTTTTTAAAATGAATGTTCAACTGTTTATTAATACGTTTTAATTAGCTGTCTGATTGTATAAAAGTGAGGCATAATTGACAGCTTCTCTGAGTGAAGCAGTAATGGCAGTAATCTCCCTAGAGCTCTATAACTGTGTTGTTATCGAAAACAGATCAAATGAGTTATTAGTTCATAAATTGTACTAACCGAAGAATCGTTAGTTAAATTTGTGCTTAATAAACTAATTAGTAAATAAATGCTATTAGCCAGCTAGCTAAGACAACAAGCCAAACATTTGCCTTGTGAGGGGGAAAAAAACAAGAGATTGCTGTAAATAATGATTTTTAATTCATTATTTATGGCTGCGAGAGTATGGCCAGGACCATTATACCCTGGCTCCAATTCAAGATGTGGAGTCAATCTGGCTCTAAATGATGTCATCAGTATAAGAGCTCAGTCATCTTTGGGCATCACTTTTCTACAGGGGAAGGAAGTGTAAGCATGTTGTCAATTCAGTCTGATTGCATCCATTAGATGTTAATTAAGTTTTTAATTTAGAGCATATGGTGTGATTTCGGTGTTTATATGCCTGATGAAGGTCAGTAGATTGAAGGTTGCAAAAATGAATGCTGGCTTGCAGTTAGGGGACGTCTGCCATTTCGCCAACCTGATTTCACCAAGTAGGACATGTTCCTGGATTAACATATATGTTGATTCTGGAACAACATTTCAGTCAGCCACTCAGAATAAAGTGTTATGTTTACAGTTTATGATAAGTTTAGATTGTTATCCAACTATTATTCCCCTCTGATTTTGAGAATAATTTAGTTAGGGTTGGGTTTAGGGGTAGGGAATAGGTATGGATTAAATTTTTGACCAAAAATTATGTTCCAGGATCATCATAGATGTTAATCCAGGATCGTATCGTACTTGGCAAAATCATGACATGCACATCATCGGTCATCATTCGGACACAGTGATAGATGACATCGATGACATGATAGATAGATAGGTAGGTAGGTAGGTAGGTAGGTAGGTAGGTAGGTAGGTAGGTAGGTAGGTAGGTAGGTAGATAGATAGATAGATAGATAGATAGATAGATAGATAGATAGATAGATAGATAGATAGATAGATAGATAGATAGATGATCAGGAGCTCATGAGCCGCTTGGTTTGTAAATTTGTCTCACATGATGTGAGCCAAGACCATATGAGTATCAGTTACTTGGTTCGACTTCTCCTGATGGGAAAAAAATTGCATACGAGGTAAAACAGTAATTTAATTTTAAAATAAAATACAACAGTAGTGTAATTTTACATGGCAGTTACGTACTAAAATATAAAGGTTTTTACTTTATTTTTTGTCAAAACATTCTCTATTCACACAGATCTGCAAAAAAATTGCTGTATTGTGCATATCAGACCAGTAGATTGTGTTGACACTGTAAAGAAACACTATGGCTCTGAACAAATACAGTCTTGTTGTCAAGTACACTGTAACAAATATCCATAAATTAGCAGTTTTCCGTATTTTGTAATTTATGTTTTTTATTTTTTCCTGTTTATTTATGCTTTTTCGATCACATTATGAGAGCTTGATCTTTCATTTGACAAGTTTTAACCTTAAAAAGTTTTTAATAGAATAGATTTTTAATAGTTTAAAGTGATATTTTGTCTGGGTTGGTGTTGTATATCACAGTACAGAATCCTTGTAATGCCAGTACATTTTCTGTTATTTTACAGATTGATTTCTCTCTATATTATTTCTTAAACATTATGTTATTACAAACTACTAAAATGTAACTAAAAGTCTCTTTGTTAAACTGTGGAGTTGAAAGGAGCAGAACGTGCTGAGAACGTGAGAAAAGAGCTGGAACGTGCATAGGGTTAATTCTGAACTCATGTTGATTTATCTCCTTGAAAAACAGTCACTACTGCTAATGATTGACTTTCAGATGGCAGTCATCAAAGTCACAGAGTCTGTGTGCCAGAGCTTGTCTGTAAATTTGGACTGTGCCCAAACATCTAGGGGCCGAGGTGAAACCCAAAGCCAAAGCCACATACAGCGCACACACTCCTACAGCAAAAACACCTCCTCACATCCTCCGCGTCCTTCTCTCTGCAGAGATCGCGGCTTTTACGAGTAACAGAAGACAGGAGACGATTTCCACCTTCTGCATGTTCCCGAAAAAACTCCAGCCAAACTCCACCTTCACAAATATAACAGATATAACCTGACGAGGATCACACTTCATATCAAACCAATATCAAATATCGTCTTGTGCTTTGGTGTAGGACTTCTGTACTCTGTTTGTTTACATTAAATATACGTTTCAATCTGCTCAAAGCAAGCCATGAAAATGTAAAGATGAAAAAAATCTGATTAATGAAATGTATATATGCTGCTGGATGCAAAACATATATTGTGAGACTATATCATGCAATGTGAATCTCTAAAGTATGATATAAGGAAGCTGTTAGTGTGTGTATTTACAGTAGTGAAGATGAGCCGTGCTGTTCGTAGTGTGCAAACGCTGAAGCCCTACCTTTGTGATTGTGTTGTGGTAACACAAGCAAATGACATATAGATCACAGTGTTATTTGATATTGTACATAGGTTTAAAAAAAATGACCGTTCTATTTGTTTTGGTTTGAATGTAGATTATGGTTATGGTGTCAGAGATGGTAATATATTGGAGGTCAGTTTTACACTTGTGTTTGAGTGTATGTATGTGTGTGTGTGTGTGTGTGTGTATGTGTATCAATAAAGGCTCTAGATCAGGTTTAGAGTGAACTGTGTGTGACTGTATTTATCTGTGTAAGTGTAGTGTGTGTAGATAGTTTTTTTTTCTTTTGAAAATGAATATTCATGAATATGTTGTTTTATGTATTTATTTTCTTTGCCTGCCCAATCATTCATATGGTTTCTGTGACCAGTGTTCAATGTCCAGAGCTCTATGATCTGTTATGACTATTGGAGATGTATGGCCAGATGCACAATTATATTACTGCAATAAAAAAGAAATAAAAAAAGATAAGCCCTCAGTAAGTTTATGCCGCTTTGTTGTGATGTTGTATATTTATTGCATTTCTTTCTGCTTTATTAAATGCTTTTCACTTACCTCACCATTTGTTTGGTCAGTTAAAAGCGAATGTGCGGCCATGATGGAGATATTTCTCGGGTCAGATGTTGCACAAAATTGTCTACAAAATGTTTCTTTTCTTAGAAAAATGCATCGAATCACTAAGAGACTTTTTTCAGAAGCCATTTTTATTATTTATATTATAATATTAATGTTGTAGAGCTGTACAAGCACAAGATCATTTTTAAGATAACTGTGGGGCGGTGCGGTGGCGCAGTAGGTAGTGCTGTCGCCTCACAGCAAAAAGGTTGCTGGTTGGAGCCTCAGCTGGGTCAGTTGGTATTTCTGTGTGGAGTTTGCATGTTCTCCCCGTGTTCGCGTGGGTTTCCTCCGGGTGCTCCGGTTTCCCCCACAAGTCCAAAGACATGCGCTATAGGTGAATTGGGTAAGCTAAATTGTCCATAGTGTATGTGTGTGAATGAGAGTGTATGGGTGTTTCCCAGTGATGGGTTGCAGATGGAAGGGCATCTGCTGCGTAAAACATATGCTAGATAAGTTGGCACTTCATTCCGCTGTGGCGACCCCAGATTAATAAAGGGACAAACCCGAAAAGAAAATGAATGAATGAATGAACTTTGACTGTATTTAACTGAAAGAAGAAAGTCATATAAAACTGACCTAGGCATCCTTGAGTGTGAGTAATGTAAACCATAGGCTAATTGTCTTTTTTTGTTGTTGCTAAATTAGCCTTTGAAATACCAAGCACAAGGGCTCAATGATAAATTGCAAGCTTTGGTTCTGTAATCAGTTGTGAGTCTCCAGCACATGTGATCAGCTGGAGCAGTGTTTACTACACAGAGCCATAGTTTTCTGCCAAGGTACACATAATATTGCATTTGATCATCATGACATAGTCAAATCGCAAATAATCCTTCTGCGATATTGAAAGCTGTTTGCGTAGCTTTCCGGTAAACTACAGCCCTTTGTGATAAATGTTGCTAATGATAAAACTGAAAGCACCTGCAAATAACACATTTAATGAGAAATATATAATCCAAATTTGCTTGTTTTCATTTCATTACATTTGTTTCAACTGGACTATATTAGTGGACTAATGTACGGAATAGTGAATGAGGGTATAGATGAACGATCTCAAACACAGCCACTGATTCACAAATGAACAAAACTATTTGTTGTTTGACAAAATTAGTCACTGAATCATTCACTCACTCATTTTTGTTAATATGCACATATCCTCATTCATTCGTATTCTTTCAGCTTAGTCCCTTATTTGTCAGGGGTCGCCACGGCGGAATGAACCGCCGACTATTCCGGCATATGTTTTACGCAGCAGATGCCCTTCCAGCCGCAACCCAGTACTGGGAAAAATATGCACATATTATTTTGACAGTTATATCAGTAAGTACATTTTGCTCTCTTTTCTAAGCTAATCTTTTCCTTTTCAAAATTTCCAAACTGCAAAAAACCTAAAACTTAACTAACTTTTTATTAGTATAACAGTTTTATTAGTTATGATAACAAAATACAGGTCATCATTTCTGTAGGTGTTGTGTTTATCTTAAGTGTTTATAAGTGTTAACCACATGTAAACCTTGCGTAAGTAATGGCTAAGATTGAGATTAAGAGTTGAGCATGTAAGAAAGAGCAAAGACGTGCAATGCATACACATGATCTTCTTTTACATGTGTTTGAAGGTCTTTGAACCTCCAGAGATTCACGATGAATGAGTCCTTTTAAAAAGTGCATTGTTATCTAAATGGGACAAAGACATGGAAGATATGATTGCAGGAATACAGTCTGCTTGAGCAATAAATTGCAACAAAAAGATTACATTACAATGATCTGCGTTTAAAAGCATTGCACTTCTATGCATTCTACAGAACAGCCATTTCTAAAGGCATGAAAACTTGATTTTTTTTTTCTATTAGTAGACGTAAAAAACATTTCCTGAATGGTTGTCCTTGATGGATGTTTTCTTCAACAGCCTTTACTTCAAGTACAAATGTGGGTGGAGTTGATTTCTTCAACTCTGATAGATATAATGACATTTAGACAGTAAGAAAAACGTATTTGTTTTTAGTTTCACATAGCCAGACATTGGCAATGAGAAATCAATCTCATACTTCTACACTATATAGTGCGTAGAAAAAAAAAAGAGGTACTACCCAGATGACCCACTCCCAACAAGAACCTGAAGTGTACATCCAATAAAGGCCATTGGAGAGGATTTGTGAATGGAAGTGAAATGATGAAATTGACGCTAGCTGTTCAGGTGATAATGACAACACGATGAACATCCACATTAGATTCATATACACATTTCAAGAGTTCACACTTAGTTGATGATTGAATATATAAAGCGAGTTTGGCATGCTGTCTCGGGAGAGAGCCCTGAGCTCATGAGATCCTCGAGCCCGGGGCTCCCTCCCATTTGCGGGGCGAGAGGGGAGTTTGAGCTCAGGTAGGTCTTGAGAACTCCCCCGCTTGTTAATGGTGAATGTAAATCATGAATACTTATGGAGAGAAATGTTGCTGATTGATAGCTCGTCTATGATGCCGATTTGGTTTGGTCAATTTACTTATGTTACATGTTTCTGGCTTGTGGGAGGAAACCGGAGAACCCAGGAAAAACCCACGCGAACACAGGGGGAACATGTAAACTCCACACAGGAATGTCACTTGGCCAGGTAAAATTTGAACCAGTGACATCCTTGCTGTGAGGCGATGGTGCTAACCACTGGGCCGCCGTGCCACCCTGTCAAGGAAAGGGGAGGAGTAGGGGTGGAAGGCAGCATTCTTCAGGACGAAGATGGCTAAGGTGAGATACTTTGGTTATTTATAGCGATTTAGGAATCATCTGATTGGTGGATCATGCATTAGCTAATGCGGAGCCAGCTGCAGTCAATCATAATGCTGTAAAATACTTTGTAAGAAGTCTACATGACGACATCATGGGTATATTTGAGAGCAAGTCCACAATTGTTGAAAACAGTATCTGCACAATGCTAAGACCAGTCATATTTATTGGCAGTGTTGTGTATAATGCATCAGCATCTTTACTTAAGAAAGGAGACGGAATAAAATTTCAGTCCAAAAACATGAATATAAAGCCTACAGCATATAATCATTATCAGTCTCGGTGCTGCAGGTGGAAATGCAGAGGAAGTTTAGAAATAAAAAAACACACCTAAAGATGGTGTACGGGTGTTTATTAAGGAGACTTTTCCAGTTACAGAAGAACTGAAAGCATCTCGGCAGAATGACTAAATTGCATAAATAATAGTCGTTTTGGATGGATTGCTGATGTAGATGTTCAAAAAAATAAGACAAACAGCATTAAAATAAGTCCTACAGTGGCGATTCCAATACTTCTTCATTGGCTGTTTCAAATGCCAGTAGTTGATCTAGAGGTGCAATGTATAGTTAATGAAGAGCAAAGATGTCTGTCTAAAGATGCCAAAGTAGCACAATACAGTATATGAGACAAAAGTATTTAATAATACTCCAGTGTATACAGACTGGTCAAAAACTTCAGACTCCCATTACACAGCAGCAGCAAAAACTCCCTTTTTAGAGACATCATGTTTTATGTTGTGCATTAAAAAACTAAAACTGATGATTTTAGTCGTTTTCAGCAATCATTTTTACAAACATCTAAATTTAATTAAAAAGAAGATGTGAGCGATAAATTTAAATAACCTCTTCATATATCACCCAAAAACATAAGACTTGTTAAGAGATGGTGTTAATTTTACTGGCCACGCAATGGATGGAAACACAATAAAGAGATACAGTACTATGTTCCAACTCATTATCTGCATTACGTGGTTTTTGCAGTGATTAAAGAGATCATCTTCAAGACAGGACTTTCTGTATGACATTTGTACAAATGTATATTAAAATGAAAGAGAAACAAAGGTTTATGAATACCTCTTCATAGTAGAGGTGAATGAGTAGGCAGAGAAGCTGACTTGAACTTGCTCAGAGAAACGCTGTTGTTACCAAACAATGTTTACTTCACTAAGTCAGTTTAATGGTGAAGGAATTGATCAATGGTAGAAGCTTTGCTAAGATATTTCAGGCTCCCTTTGCAAAAGTATTTTGCAGTATTTAAAAAATACAAAATACAGTATTTTATGTTGATACATTTGTGGCTGCTGTATTTTGTAGTTTATTTTGATACATGTAAAACTGATGTATTTGGTATTTTATTTTAAAATACATTTCAATGTATTTTTGTCCATCCCTGGTTGAAAAGCCCCCGCAGCAGCGTGATACTATAGTCAAAAGACAAAACACAGCAACACCCTTCCAGTTAAGGGTTCAAATACATTCTCGCAATGCACCAGCTGAGAAACCTTTGTCTCTCTGTCTTAACAGAGTCTGTACACAAAACGTTTTCAAAACCTAAAGAAGAAACCCCTGTTTTTAATTACATTAGTAATCATTTTAGTATTTACAAGATGGAGCGAACCCACTTCTACTGTATATGTTTTTAAAACTGTTTACTGCGTGATATGTTGCCCAGACTGCAGCTCCACATAGGAAGTTTGGCCAGAAGGAAAATGACCGTGCCTAACATAGCCTGGTTTCTCTCGAGGTTTTTTTTTCCTTCACTTCGTCTATTGGTGAAGTTTTTTCCTCGCCACTGTTGCCACTGGCCTGCTCGGATCGGGACTTGTGGAGCTGCGCTTCGGTGGATTTGCTCTTCAGTGTTTGAACTTTCAGCAGTGAAACTTAAACCACACTGAACTGAAGTAAACTCTGAAATCTGGACTTTACTAGAACATGTTAAGCTGCTTTGACACAATCTATATTGTAAAAAGCACGATATAAATAAACTTGAATTGAATTGAATTGAATATGTTCTACTTGTACAATGTGCAATGATGACATTTTTTATGGTAACACTTAAAAGCAAATAAATTAACTTTAAGTGCTCAGTTGGTACAGTGGTCATGCTTTATAAGTACTTAAAAACTTTAAGCACATCGATTTCTTGCAAACAAACCCTCAAACTATTTCTTTTTATTTCACGGCTCTCAGGAATGCTTAATTTGGCGGATATCAATCTGCTTCAGCACACGCTATACTTTCAAGTTTCTTGCACACACTGCACATACAAACTATACAAATGTAATTGTGACACAGTTTTGTACTTTTAAGTGGACTATTTTTCTACTAGGAAGCTTTAATACTGAAAATAAATAAAAGTGCTGATTGAATTTAAATTCAGATCGCCCTGTGGAACTTGCTATAATTTGTATTTTAATTTCTCATTTCTAGGAATGCAAGCCATAATCATTTCTTAGCACATATTAATGTTAATGGAAATCATATTTATGACATGAAGATATGGAAACAGCTTTGTTATAAAGGAATAACTGAAATGGTTCAGAAGCTAAATTGGAGATGATTTCCAAACACACGCACGCACGCACGCACGCACACACACACACGCATGCCCACACACACATACACGCGCACACACACACACGCACACACACACACACACACACACACACAGTCCTCTTAAGAAGTGTGTCTTACACTTTCATGTGCCTGCGTCTGTGCCCTTGCCCTGCGGTGATGACTTTGATATGTGCTTTTATGGGATCAGTGGGAATAGGATTTCGCATGGCTATTATAACAGAGGCCTCCCCATCTCTCTCATCCGTATACTCCGCTCCTCTTCTTCTACATAATCCCCACATGTTCTACTTCAGTCTTCATTTCCCTGCTGGTGGGAGGCCCACAGAAACAGGGCTGATGGTGTTTTCAGCACCACGCTCACCAGCCCATCAGATCGGTGCACTTCATTGTAATTCCAGCTGCTCACCTTGTGTTTGTCAGAGACTAAATCTGACCTATTCATGGAGATTAGTTAAAACCTGACTGAGATTTGTTCTCTAACCCAGTAAATCACAATTGTTAGGCCTGGCTGGGTTTTCATTGTCATCTAATATTGAGGTTGTTGTTGTTGTTTTTTTGCAAACAGGTGACCAAGCAGAAAATGTTGTGTGGCGAACCGGGTAAACTTCAGACAGCTGAGCATCTGTCTCGTCTGCTCAACAGAGAGGATTGCACACACATTACAGCTCCCTGCAGTGTTAAACAGCTCTTTTTATAAATTATTTTTAGATTATGTGGTGTTGCAATTCATAAACACTTAAAAAAGAATGAAGTCATAGTATGTTATGCACATTAATAACCATAATTTATTATGAGACACATATAGACATTCCAAGAAATGAGTCTAGATATAAACAAAGTACTTTTGTTTTTTATATACTATAATTTACATGACCAACTAAATATATATTTTAACTGCTAAAAATGTCAATAAACATCCTTTAGTAATCTGAAAGATTTCTTTTTTTTATTATTATTATTAAACTTTACAGTTGAATTCTCAAGTGCACAAAACCTCATGGACACTTCACACATGCACACTAGAAAGGTTCATCCTTGTCCAGTGTCTGCAGTTTCTTTCACTCCAAAGGTATGGCGAGATGTCTTTAACCCTTTGAGAGATATAAGTTTTAAATACTCTTGCTCAGGGAACCAGACTGCAACAAAATGGTCACATTTTGTGATCGTATGACAGGACTGCATCATACAGTTTCTTAACTGCATGAGTGAATGGTGCAATCTAGATGAGCTCCTGAGCCCACAGTATTCTTCACTTTTTAATTTGACAGTTTTTATTCATTTATTTTCCTTCGGCTTAGTCCCTTTACTCATCAGGGGTCGTCACAGCAGATGCCCTTCCAACTGCAACCCAGTACTGGGAAACACTCATACACTCTCACATGCACACACATACACTACGGCCAATTAAATTTATTCAATTCACCTATAGCGCATGTCTTTGGACTGTGGGTGAAACCGGAGCACACGGAGGAAACCCACACAAACACGGCGAGAACATGCAAACTCCACACAGAAATGTCAACTGACCCAGCCGGGACTTGAACCAGTGACCTTTATTTCAGCAACCGATGTCGCCTCACAGCAAGAAGGTCGCTGGTTCCAGCCTCGGCTGGGTCAGTTGGTATTTCTGTGTGAAGTTTGCATGTTCTCCCTGTGTTTGCGTGGGTTTCCTCCGGGTGTTCCGGTTTCCCCCACAAGTCCAATGACTTGCGCTTTAGGTGAATTGAAGAAACTAAATTGTCCGTAGTGTATGTTTGTGAATGAGAGTGTATGGGTGTTTCCCAGTGATGGGTTGCAGTTGGAAGGGCATCCGCTGCGTAAAACTTATGCTGGACAAATTGACGGTTCATTCTGCTGTGGCAAACCCTGATTAATAAAGGGACTAAGCTGAAAAGAAAATGAATGAATGAATGAATGAATGAATGAATTTGAAGTGTTGTATTTTTGTCATTTTGTCAAATGAATGAACTCATTTACATATCATTTAATATTAGCATTTGCTTTAAATCATTTTTTGTCATTGTTATTCTATTATTAATGCTCTGCTCTGCATACTTTATAAGCACCTCAATAATACACCCAAATCTATCTTGACATTAATACAAAAGATGATTCTTTGGAAGGGAAAATTGTGGCAAATCATGATGTAGTTGCAAGGTAATCAGTTTAATGCATTTACATGGCAGAATTGTATTTTTTGTACAGAAAGGTTTATCACACTTCTTTAAAACAAATTACAATTTTATTCAGTTTGGGGATTTTTATTCTGATTGAGGTGTTTATATGGACCAGTTTAATTCGCACTTGACTTTAGTTTTAATCCAATTTGTAACAAGCTCATTACTACATTAAACATGTTTGGGAATTTTTTATCCCAACCCATGGCTCCAAATTAAGGCCAGTGCCACCACTCTCAAATGTTAGTCTGGAGCCCTGCTCTTGCTGACCCCCCTGCATAAGTTTTTAATGTGACCATAATTGAGAATGCTTCACTTTAAAATTTCCATGACACTGTGTTATTTTTATCACTGCACACCACAACCCATGAGCATAAGCTTATATATATTCATTCATTCATTTTCATTTCGGCTTAGTCCCTTTATTAATCTGGGGTCGCCACAGCGGAATGAACCGCCAACTTATCCAGCATATGTTTTACGCAGCGGATGCCCTTCCAGCTGCAACCCATCTCTGGGAAACATCCATACACACCCATTCACACTCATTCACACTACGGACAATTTAGCTTACCCAATTCACCTGTACCGCATGTCTTTGGACTTGTGGGGGAAACCGGAGCACCCGGAGGAAACCCACGCCAACACAGGGAGAACATGCAAACTCCACACAGAAAGGCCAACTGACCCAGCCGAGGCTCGAACCAGCGATCAGCGACCTTCTTGCTGTGAGGCGAACGAG
>CAIGQW010000272.1:10124803-10145822 GCA_903798125.1 Danio choprae
CTGTCTGTCTGTCTGTCTGTCTGTCTGTCTGTCTGTCTGTCTGTCTGCCTGTCTGCCTGCATGCGCATAATAGTACAATTTTACAGACTTACAGACTATTCAAAATGTGTATGAAATATGTTTACATTTCCTTCAAATATCTGAAAACAATCCACATCTTCAGATATGTGCATTAGTATTACATGCAGCATCACTATGTAGTCTCTCTACAGTATATGAGCATTTGACCTCCATCTCAGACTTCTCTCTGCTCTCCAACATTCACACCTGTTCAAACCCTTATGCAACCAAAAAAAAACAATTAACCACACAATGATATGTGTATTTAACAATCCACATGCAGTCACTTGTTGACTGACATGCGAGCCTCTGGGTATTGAGGTAAATCAAAAGACGTATACAATTTTTGTGTGTTCAGTGATGCCCGCCTGAAGATTTATATCAGAAATACACTGATTTAAAAACAAAAAACTATGTGTTGTCAGTGGTGTTCATCACAGCTCCAAATGCTTGAAGACTTCATAGGCTATTTATTTTCAAACATTAACATTTTCACATGCCAATCCTACAACATTCCCTAGATTGACCAAAAATGTTAAAAATTAATAAAATTATGTTTTATCATTTCTTAAACATAATTAACATTTCTTACATAATTAACATAATAAGTAAAAACTATAGTAATCAGAATATGATACTGCCATATGCCTAGTGATTGAAGAAATTTAGTTTGTTACAGTTGCTCACTGTCTACTGATTACAGGACATAATATATTTCTTCTTATTATTTATTATATTTAAAATATATTTATCTCTGAGATTATACAATTTTTGAAACAGTTTATTCATGTAATAACTGTTTTATGCATGTTTTCATAATTTGACAATTTAACGAGTTACATGAACTCCTCTTTTGTTTCCTACAGAATGAAGAAACTCTTAAAGGTTTGAAACCACATGAGTTTCTATATTCTGTAAAACACAAAAGAAGATATTATAAAGAAACCTGTAACCATTGACTTACACAGTAGGAAAAATAAATACTATTTTTTTACACATACATAATTCTATCTGCCAAAATTTCTGAGTGTGTTTCAATCTTCTGATGGCCCTGTGAATTAGGTTTCCAGTGGTTTAAAGTTTCCAGGGAAATAACACAAAATTGTATCATTCAAATAGTAACATTGTATCACACAAGTGTTACATGAAGTCAATGGTTACAAGTTTACAGATTTCTTCAATATATATATATATATATATATATATATATATATATATATATATATTAATTCTTTCCCCAGAGGAAAGAAAGTCAAACAGGTTTGGAACAAGAAAAGATTGAGTAAATGATGACAGAATTTTCTTTTTTTTTGGGTGAACTATCCCTTTAATGCATGGTATTCAGATATAATGTTCTAGCCTAAATATTTGTGTAGCCTACATATCTTAAATATTATCTAAAATGTTTTAGAGGTATGTGGCAAGCTGATAAAAATTTTTACTTCTGTATGTCAATTTTTTTTAAAAATTATATATAAATGAATACATTTAATAAATAAATACATACATAAATAATGACATTATCCATTAAAATAAATATGCAAATGTTCACATCTGACCTACACCACAGCGTGTACAACTTAAATGTGTTTCCTCACAAATGGGTCAGGCTTCTCCGTCATAAATAATCGTAATATAAAAGTGGATCTCCCAAAAATTGAAGAAGGTCGAGATGATCTGTAATCCCTGGCAAACGCACATCTGTCTCAGGAAGTGCTTTCATCCACAGGGTCATCCATCTCACACAGGGTTAAAAGGTTTAAGCTGCTGTGAACCTGTAGAGAGCAGCATTTGATATAATCACATACTTCTATACCATCAGCTCGTCCTTACCGTAAAGGGGGTGGAGCGACTATAGTAAAGCTCGTGTATTTTCCTGTTGTGGCAGCCGAAACCTAATCGTTTTTAAACGTAGTCAAACAAATAACATACTAACACTTTCCTTCTAAGTGGATATAATCCGAACATATGCTATTATTTTAAGTAGTTCTTAGCGGGTTGCAAGGGTATGGCAGCGCGCTGAACGGGCGACTTGCGACGAAGAATACCGCTCGTTAAGGAGACTGCTGGTGGGACTTCGATGTAGCATTTCGGGCTTTTTTGGAAACAGTTTGTGTTTCTTCGTATGGAAGTGGGTGAGTATTTGTCCTGCTGTCAGCTGTCGTGTTGAGCTTCTCACTTCAGAGGTGTCCGCTTATGGTGCGCGCGAAAACGCAGAGCTGTAAAACATCTGCGCCGTGGACGCGCTGCAGCGCATGTTTTGAAGCTCTGCGCTTTGCACGCGGCAAACGAGGACACCGAGAGAAGGCTAGTTAAACAAGTTCAGTTCAACATACATTGCACATGACTAGTTGGCTAGTTCCTATTTTTGAGTAGATAGACGCGAGGAGTGTTATAACCATTATAAAATGTACTGTTTTGTCGAGTCACCAGTCTTTAATGTCATGTCAACGTTTAGGCTACTACGTTAAGTGTTTATGGATAACACGGTTTTGTGTTTTGAAAGTTTGCGTAAACTGATTGGGTTTATATATGATGACGACAAGCTGTATAGTTATTACACTTGAACCAGTTATTACACTTTCCAATATGGACAATAAATGTTGATTTGTGTTAAATGATTGTATTAGGCTATAGCTAGCTGCTATTGGGATGTTGAATACTTGATACTGTTGATGTATAGTGCTAGGTGATGAACATGCTAAGGTGTTCAATTATTTTAAAGCAACCACACAGCTAAAGTGGTTTTAAGCAGTTTTTGACAGTATTATAGTTCCTCATCACTGCGCTGAGTTATACATTTTTTTTCACAGACTAAAATTGGTCAAATATCAACTCAAAACTAAACAGGCTTTGGATGAGGTTTGTAAGAAATTAGCACTACACAGGAGAGTATTAGGACAAAAACATGACAAATGTATTGAAATACAACATTAGATTGGCGTTAACTGGAGTATAAGCACGATAGTTGACATTGGTTCATAGAAATATTAGAAAATAAGGTACACCTGAAGTGTAATGCATTATTTTTCCAATAATTCAGCGAATCAGAATGAATTTGACCTTACATAATTTACTTTTAGAAAACAGTTGTGTATGAAAAGGCCTTGGTTAAATGTTATTTGGAAATGTTTGATGATGCAGAGATCAATCGTGTACTTCACAGTTGTTCTATGACTTGTCCTTGGCTTTAGGAGGTGGACGTGTTTTATCATCTAAAGAGTTTTGAAAATTTGTTTGTAGTTGGCAAGAAATGAATCAATAATTATACTTTGATACAGGTTCGTCTTTGAATTTAAAGGCGTCTTTTTCAACAGAAAACTAGACAATGTTGACACAAACGTATGAACTCAGAACTGTGATTATAAATGACTAATAAATACTGTTTAGCAGGATTGTTGCAAGCCTTAACAGGCACGTTGCAATTATAACATAATCAGCTGTTCTATCTAATCACAATTATTTTGCACATACCAAATACGATTTCTAAGAACATTTGAAAATAATATGAAGTACTTTTATGTTTCTGTTTTCGATGCAGTATTGAATTATGTGCATTATTAAACACAAGAATAAAGAAATGCTGAAGGACCAGTCACACTGAGGAGCTATTTTGAAGAACATTGGACCTAAGGGCAACAAACAATATATTTCCAAAATATTACAAACACACACAAACACACACACACACACACACACACACACATAATTATTATTATATATATAAAATAATAAAATAAAATAATAAATATAATAGGGCCTCACAGTGGCGCAGTGGGTAGCATGATCGCCTCACAACAAGAAGGTCGCTGGTTCGAGCCCCGACTGGGTCAGTTGGCATTTATGTGTGGAGTTTGCGTGTTTGCATGGGTTTCCTCCGGGTGCTCCGTTTTCCCCCACAAGTCCAAAGACATGCGGTATAGGTGAATTGGGTAAGCTAAAAAATTGTCCGTAGTGTTTGTGTGTGAATGAGTGTGTGTGGATGTTTCCCAAGGATGGGTTGCAGCTGGAAGGTCATCCGCTGCGTAAAACATATGCTGGATAAGTTGGCGGTTCATTCCGCTGTGGTGACCCCAGATTAATAAAGGGACTAAGCCGAAATGAAAATGAATGAATGAATGAATAAATATAATACATAAATAATAATAAAAAAAAAAGTCTGTCTGTCTGCCTAGCTAGCTGCCTAGCTAGCTGCCTAGCTAGCTGGTTTATCTAATCACATTTATTTTGCACTTACCGATTAGGAATTCAAAGAAAATTAAAAAAATTTATATGAAATATTAATATGTCTCTGTTTTTGATGCAGTAGTGCATTATGGGAATTATCAAACCCACGTGCATGAAGAAATGCTGAAGGACCAGTCAAACTGAAGAGGTGTTGCAATAAATGTTTTCACTTACAATGGCAACACAAGCAAAGCTTGTGAACTGTGACGCGTCAATGTTAATCTAACCTTATGCAAACGTGAGTGTGAAAGCCTGCTGTACACAAATAGCACAGCCAGCCATAACCTACAGTGATTTAACTACTGCCATTGTAAATGGGATTTGACAGGAGATTTAAAACACTGTGCAGTGTTGATTTCGAGTAGGTGTTGCTACTCTGTGATTGGATGTGCTGCCTGCGACATCCAATTTTGTGTGTGCCGGTCGTTGCATGTCTGCTCTCCCATTGGTTTTTGAAATGTGTCACCACAGTATACAGTCAGATCAAGTTTAAAATGACTGATGCCAGGTTTCTTTTTTTTCCTGCAAATCACTTTGATACGACATTCACACATTATTTGTAAAGTTTAAATGGACAAACTTATTGCAGATGTCTTGTGTAGGATAAAAAAGGATTTAGTTTTCACTGTAATGATTAAACATTTTGATTAATTGTTAATGGTCAAATAAAGAAAAGTTGTTATAATTTTATTAAAACCACCATTTACTAAACAGAATTATTTTTCATTATGTTGACTTTACATTGCTAAATGAATAATTATCAGCAGTTGTCAGTTTAAAGTGAATAATTTATATTTGAGAAATATTTTGTTACTGCATAATATTAAGAACAACCTTGTTAATTATACTATATACTATATCATCTTAATTTTTTTTTTTACTTATAGGCTACAGATTTTAGAGGTCAAATGCAGAAAAGAAATAATAAAAACACGTTTAGTAAATGCACGTAAAGAAGTCTATTATGAATTGTTAATGCTTGTTAACGTGATGTGTGCATTACCAATGGCAATTAAATCGTCAATGTAAGTTTTTGCCTGTGTGTCAATTAGACTAATAGTCAATTTCATAATTGTGCAAGCCTTAAGCGGATGCAACACGGGGTTAAACAAGAGCATATGAGTTGATCTTGGTCATGAGGGTCTAAATTATTCATTGAGCGAATGGGAACGCGCGTCCTTAAAAAACCTAGACTGTGGACCATATGCGATTAACATTCGGCCAGCTCCAGTCGTCCTCAGGTTTCAGCTTCACACAATATTTACGAGAAGGGAAGCACACAGTGCGACTCAGGCTGATGTGACCTGGGACGCCCCATCCTGTCTTTTTGGGGTGAATCGCGCTTATAAGAATGTGCGAGGAAGTTAAGTAGTCCAGTTGCGTAACAGAGCGGCTGACGTTTCGATATGCGTTCATTAAATGGTGACGTCAGAGCGGGCGTCGCGGGAGCGCGCAGCGGGTCATATGAGGAGACTGCCTGATTCACGCTCTTGTTCTGCCTGAACACAATGTACGGATCAGTTATTCGTCCATGTTCAGCGTTTCTGTGCTGTGTTTTAAACAGTAGTCGAAGCTTACTATACAAATGGTGCACTAATGTTGATGTTCTATTTCCAGTGCTTTACTTTTAGTGCTCAATTTGAGTGAACTTCTGAGCGAACGTTTTATGGGTTAGCAGGCATCCGTTTACGTGCATGGCACATACATATTACAATAAAATGTCAGTATATTTGAACGATTCAAAATGACTGATGTCAGGTTTCTTTTTTTTCTGCAAATCACTTTGATACGGCATTTACACATGATTTGTAATGTTTAAATCTGTCTGTCTGTCTGTCTGTCTGTCTGTTTATGTGTCTATCTCTCTGTCTGTCTGTCTATCTATCTATCTATCTATCTATCTATCTGTCTGTCTGTCTGTCTGTCTGTCTGTCTATCTATCTATCTATCTATGTGTCTATCTCTCTATCTCTCTATCTCTCTGTCTGTCTATCTGTCTATCTGCCTGTCTAAAGTCAGTCACATAATTACATGCAAATATGGTAGGGCTATGTACTTATTTAGGTGGATATATACAACCCCAAATCAGAAAAAGTTGGGACAATATGGAAAACTCAAATAAAAAAGAAGGTAGTGATTTCCAAATTGACTATGACTTGTATTTCATTGCTGACAATATAAACACAAAATATTGTGTTGTCTGGTCAACTTCAGTTCATTTGTAAATATACATCCTTTCCTGTCATTCAGACCTGCAACACATTCCAAAAAAAGTTGGGACAGGAGCAATTTAGAGCTAGTGGTTAGGTAAATTGGTTAAAGGGGTTGTCTACGTTGTATTTTTAAGGCTTGGTTGTGTTTATAAGATGCAACGCAATGTGTGCTCATCCTTTTGTAGAAAGTCATGTTTTTTTTTTTCATATATCTTACTTTGATTATATACAGCTACTCAGCTAACATGAAAACAATAAAGTCTACATAGGATACAGCTGCAGATATGCACATCAATATAGCATCATTTTATATGACACTGTATAACAATAATTAATATTTTTACAGTACTGTGACGGTTGGGGTTAGGGTAGAAATAAACGTAAATAAAAATACAATTTATTGGGTAATTTAATAAATGACAAATAATACTCGGTACAACTACTGTTTTTGCATTACTGTGACGGTTGGGTTTAGGGTTGGGGTTAAGGGGTAGACGTTAATAAAATACAATACATGGGAAATTTAATAAATCATATAAATCATTTTCATTAACTTCTGGCTGCAACCTTATTTGATCTAGCAACAACCCATGAAAACGACTGTCATATTTCCTAGTTCCTCCGAAAGGCCTGCCCTCAAGAGGCTCTGATTGGTCAGCTAACATAATGTACTGTGATTCGCGGATCGGCTCCACGTCACCAGGAAAAGCATACATGCACTTTCAAGCATACGCTTTAGCAATGTGTAAACAGTCAGTCAGAGTAGCTGTTAGATAAAAAATGTTGTTAGACAGAAATGAAGAGCACACAGCTGAACCTCATGCCTGCTCTCTAAAATAAAATCTGACAACAGTCTTTCACATATATTCGGAATAAGCATATGCAAGTTATATAATATGTTCATGTATATTTTGCAAGTTCATTATTTGAGATGTATAACGCACGGAAAGCAGTCGCATAGAGATACAGAAAGTGGCCGGATAGAGAGACACTGTAAGCGTCCGCATAGAGAGACAGTGAAAGCGTCTGCATAGAGAGACACTGGAAGCATCCGCATAGAGAGACACTGAAAGTGGCCGGATAGAGAGACACTGAAAGCGTCCGCATAAAGAGACACTGAAAGCGTCCGCATAAAGAGACACTGAAAGTGTCCGCATAGAGAGACACTGTAGTGCTGCTAAAGATTGTGGGTGTTTACAGCAGTTTGACTAATAAATAAGAATTTGTAGCTTAATTGTTAGTGGTGCCAAACAGCATTTCCCGTTGTTAACATCCTTGTTTACATTCTCGCTACAATATACCTTTAATGCTAGAAACTGTGCATGTAATTGATAAATTTTAACAAACAAAAATACAGGTTGTGGCTCACAATCCACAGCTTCGTTAGTTGGAGGAGTTTTTAGCCGAATCCAGCACCAAACTGAGAGGGATTCTGGAAGCTGTGCTTTGTCAAAGGCTAGCTATATATTTTTTTAATAATTCTCTGGAACATAATTAAAATTAAATTGTAAGCACGTCTCTCTTTGTGTTGTGTCCTTTGGAAGCCCAGATACAGAAACAGAACAAGCTCTGTGGAAAAGCAGCGTTTAAACAGCGTTTTAGCTTTCTCTGCTATAACATTACAGCGCCTCTGGCCACGCCTCATTGCTGCGCAGGGCGTATGTGCGTGGTGAATGCGCATAACCCGAAATGCTTGTGATCTCACTAGCCTGGATGTATTTTTTGTAGTCCCCAAACTTTGTTCGCTGTAGGCTTTGCTAAGCTAACTCTGTAAAAGCCAATGTCTCCCTTTGCATTGAACTTTGAGCGTATTACATTCAGAGATGTTGTTTATGTTCACACAGCTACATTACACATGAACTAAAGTTTAAAATATATCATAGTGGACCACCCCTTTAAATAATAAAATTATTTGAAAGGTGATTGTAATTATGATTTGGTACAAGAGCAGCATCCAAGAAAGGTCTAGTCCTTTAGGAGCAAAGATGGGCCGAGGAGAAAATTATTGATGTGTTTAAAAACAATGTTCCTCAAAAAAAAAAAAGGAAGCCATTTGGATATTTCACCTTCAACAGTGCATAACATAATTAAAAGATTCAAGGAATCTGGAGGATTTTCAATGCGTAAAGGACAAGGGGACAAGCCTAAGCTGAGGAATCGTGATCTCTGATCCGTCATGTGGCACTGCATCAAGAATCGTCATTCATCTATAAGCAATATCCACATGGTATATGCCACATGGGCTCAGGACTACTTTGGCAAGCCTTTGTGAAGTACCACAATACATAGTTACATCCACAAATGCCAGTGAAAACTGTACTGTGCCAAAAAGGTAGCCCTATGTTAACAGTGTCCAGAGTGACGCTGTGTGCTTTGGGCCAAAGAAGAAAAGGATCATCCAGACTGTTACCAGCAACAAGTCTAAAAGCCAGGGTCTGTCATGGTCAAATGCCCTTGGCAAAGGTAACTTGCACTTTTGTGGTGGCACCATTAATGCTGAAAAGTATATAGAGATTTTAAAGCACAATACGCCACCTTCTTTTTCAGGGACGCCCATGCATATTTCAACAAGACAATGCAATACCACATTCTGCACACATCACAAAGTCCTGGTTGTGGAGGAGATGATACAGGAACTTGAATGAGAATGGGTGGCGCAGTCTGAAGCGCAAAATGTGCCACGAAGACCCGTACTGTTGGCCTACTTAAGACTTGTTTGCAGGAAGAATGGGACAAAATTACACCTGAAGCACTTCGTCACTTGGTGTCTTCAGTCCCTAAATATCTTTTAAGTGTTTAAGTGAAAAGGAATGGCAACATAACAAAGTGGTAAATGCTTTACTGTTCCAACTTTTTTTGAAATGTGTTGCAAGAACCAAAATTGTAATACGTGTTTATTTTGGAAAAAATAAATAAATAAATAAACGTATTTTGTTTGTTGTATTGTCTGCAATGAAATACAAGTCAAAGTGAGTTTAGAAATCCTTTCTTTCTTTTTTTTTAATTTACGCTTTCCATACTGTTCCAAATTTTCTGATTTAGGGTTGTACTTAAGCATATGTCAAGATTCTCGCCTGTTTGATTGTAGGGTTGCAGTGTTTGGTATTGTCTCCAGTACTGATGTTCTTTGCTGGATCGAACATTTGGTTGGTCAGATATCTAAATCATATATCCTATCTTTTGCAGACTATTCTGTGTTGTTTTTAAACCCCACCAAAAGCTTAAACAGAAAGCTCTGCAAAGTTTTGAGCAGTATGTGTTCTGATTTACAGATATTTTGGTTAAATTAAAGTTGACTGAAACTCTTCTTTCCCCTGAGGCCATCAGTCATTCTTCATTTAGCATTGAAACGGTGTGTTGTGTTGGATTATGACAGTCAGTACAGTAAAGCTGTCTCCAAGGTAATTCAGTGTTCCCATTATTATTCTTGATTTGTAGATAGATTATATTCTTCTGCATAGAAACACGTTATCTTGCTGGAGTTTATTGCTGTTCATAAATCATATTACTTGCTGCTGGGTGTCTGTTAGACAGCATGTCAGGTTATAATTACAGTATATTTTATACTCCCACCTAGAGCCTACAAACAAGGCATAGAGAGGGTCGCATACTGGACAAGAAGCATACTATATCCAATATAAATATTCAACTTACTAATTTGTTTTTTAAAGGTGAAAATGAAATATAATCAGATATTGAATTAACTGAGGTATGTTTTATAGGAAACAGTTCAAAAGTGTATGATTCAAAACGTCCTAAAGAAGTCTCTTATCCTGACCAAGGGGCATTTGTTTGAATGAAAGTACAGTAAAACAGTCAATTAGTGAGATATTGTCACAATTTACTAGCTATTTCTATTTGAAAATATTTAAAAATGTAATACATTCTCAGCATGATTAATCCTCAATGTGGTATGATCCTTCTCAAATTAATCTAATGCTGATTAAAGGAATAAAGTTTAAAGGAATAAAGTTTATATGAAATATTAGTATTTTGTAATGTTTTAAATATATTGTCTTATTTTATGTACTCTTCAATCTTAATGACTCTTTATGTAATCTTAATGAATAAGTTTTTAATTGGTACTTAAAAATGTATTGCATGTATTTTGCATTTAGCTACTGCAGTGTGTGTGCAGTAAAAAGTCCATCCACAAACTTTTAAGTCAAAAAATCTCAACACATTTAATAGCGGTTTCATCTACTTAATTTTTACACCATACGAATTCATCTTCAAAATTACTTTGTGGCATTTACCACAATAAAAACATAAGAAGATCAGTAAAACCTTTAACCATTTCAAGGTCATTCATATAGGAAATTCATAAAAACATGATGATGATGATGATAATAATTAATTAGCTGGTGCAGATAAGCTCACAGTGAACTTTAATCAATCAGTCATGAGAGGTTATTATGAGACATCAAAGACGCAGGACTGCAGTGTTTATGAGATAAAGCTTATTAGGATATCACTATGCTAAATGATAAAGGTGAACATTAATAAATATGTTGTGGAATGATTTATCCTATTTTCCAGACATTTAATAACAATAAACAACCGACTTATTTAACTTCTAAGGTGTGTCAAATAGTGTGTGAAATTCTGTCATTTGGCATGCTGTTACTGCATGCGACCTACAGAGTATATTACATAATTCCATTGCCATACACTAATCCTGTCCTTTGGCCTCATGGGATAGAGAAGTGTTCTTTAATACACACTTCAGAATCTTGCTGGCAAAGTCATCCTGGTAGTTTTCATCTGCTGTTTTATGAATGCTATGAACTTGGACTCCGCTCAGATAATATTTTCACCTACTACATAGCATGGAAGCAGGCATATTTGGCTTCAGGGAATATGTGAAAAATTGGTGACCTCACTTTAACTTTTTTCGGCTTCGAAATGACAACCCTTTTTCCTTATTTGTTTTCTAGAACAGTTGTTAGGAATTTGTTTCATTCAAAGCACCTGCTTGATAGTAGGTATCAGTGTTAAAGCAGAAGCCAGTTTGCGTCACTGGAGGAAGGAAGCAGATGCAGAAAGATTTGAGTTCTGCAAAATAAGACCACCACACAACCAAAGATTTGTTGTTTTCTGCTGCTTCGTTTCTTACGCATCAGCTAATTTTGCATTGATCCTCATTAGCTGCCTTCCCTCAAGCCTGTTCATTAATCATGTTGATACTGTATATGTGGCAATGCATTCATGTGCATATTGTTGAATTGTTTAAATATGGTTGGATGTGTGGGTATAATGAGCCGATGTAGATGTAAGTGCTCACTGAGGGACTGTACTTCTCTTGGGGGCTCCTTATAACTAAGCAACCAATAAAAAGAAAGAGAGAAAGGAGCATTAAAGTTGTATTATTCTCAGTTCTGCCATTTAAAATCCAATATAATACACTGGTAATAAACATACAAAATGAAATTAAATCACCCAGTTATTGGCTGTAGGTATGGATGCAGAATATAATCATGGGCTTGTTTTTTTTTTCATATAAATTGATATTTTAATGTCATTCATTTGATTCATAGATACTATAGTGTAACACTAAACTGGAGTGCAAATACCTACAGTTTAGCATCTGTTGTCAGCTAAATGGTTTTCATTTCTAAAACAAAGTAAAATGGCAGTAATGACTAGGGCTGCACAATATATCATTTCAGCATCGATATTGCAATGTGTATCCCCACAATAGTCACATCACAGGAGATGCAATGTTGTTAATTGTTTTATGTTCAATCCACTTAAATTTGTAAAAATGTTAAGTTGACTTAGGGTGACACGATGGCTCAGTGGTTAGCACTGTCACCTCACAGCAAGAAGGTCACTGGTATGAGTCCCGGCTGGACCAGTTGGCATTTTTGTGTGGAGTTTGCACACGTTCTCCCCGTGTTGGCGTGGATTTCCTTCAGGTGCTCCGGTTGTTTAATAAACTAAATTGGCCGTAGTGTATGTGTGTGAATGAGTGTGTATGGATGTTTCCCAGTACTGGGTTGCAGCTGGAAGGGCATCCGCTGTGTAAAACATATGCTGGATATCCCTAATGAATAAAGGGACTAAGCTGAAGGTAAATGAATGAATGAATGAAGTTAACTTAATCGATTTGTGTTAGGACAACATGATGAATTTGTGTGGAACCCTGCGTTTTTTACATCACAAATAACTTATAGAAACAACAATGAATAGGAAACAACAAATTCAAGATAGAATACAAGTATATACTGTATACTAAAACAAAGCTGTTAAACAAATTCCATGTTACTTTTTGATATGTTTTGAAAATTGTGTCATATTTCCCAAGGAAATTGGCTGGTACTGGTGGCAACCTTTACAGTTACATATTTGTTTATTTAGTTTGTTTGTTTGTTTTTCAATTACTACTACGTTTGTTGCATCACAATCTGGTGCATGGTGTGAGTAACCACATTGGCACAAATGCATAAATTACATGAAGATATAGAGAGTGTCAAAATAAAGGCGCCTCTAGAAATATTTATATATGGTAGCTATCAATATTTTATGTGAGTCTTTACTGACATTGTATTTGTGCACAACTTATAAAACTGACAAGTCTGCTCATCACCTCATCCTTGAACATTATTTTTGCCCTGTGAGTCTTGTCAGATTGATGTCCATTGGCTATAGAGGCGAATGGGACAGCTCCCATAATTTCATGCTCATTCATGGCATCATCAAGTTTGTTTCATTAACAAAACTTTAATACTGTGCCTTTAAAGTAAGTCTTTCTTGGAGAGTGCTGTCCCTTTAAGAGTGTATACTTGAGTTCCTTGCACATGTAATTGTAGCAGAGCTTTTTATGCCCAATTACATCCCAGGAAACTTCTACTTCTGTTTGTATTTTGTTTGAGGTAGAAGAGAACGGACAGCCCTGACAGTATGTAGTATAGCAGCTTGCTTAGTGATGTGAAGTATTTTGGCATGAATGCTCCCTAAACATTTTCCAGATGGGAGAAGTGTGAACAGGATTTATGATGGATGATGGCAACAAAACCAGCCCCGCTCAACTAGGCCAATTGGACACCCATTGCAGGGTTTTGCAACCGGTTAGACCATAAGTTACTTATAAGTAAAGTGGTTTAAAGACAGGGTTGGCTACCATTGATTAGGCAAATTTTATGTGACAGAAGACTACTACTATAGTGCTCAACAAGAACATAAAATTGATGCTGATCAAAAAAAAAAGATATTTATAAAGTTCTAGAATATTTATAAAATTTGAATGCATCTAATTTGTTGTTTTATTTGTCAGATATTCCTTGTTAAAAACAAAGTGCATTATGGTATCAACAAAACATTTTAAAATATCAGTTAAGGGCAACGGTGGAGCAGTGGGTAGCACAATCGCCTCACAGCAAGAAGGTTGCTGGTTCGAGCCTTGGCTGGGTCAGTTGGCATTTCTGTGTGGAGTTTGCATGTTCTCCCCGTGTTTGCGTGGGTTTCCTCCGGGTGCTCCGGTTTCCCCCACAAGTCCAAAGACATGCGCTATAGGTGAATTGGGTAAGCTAAATTGGCCATTGTGTATGTGTGTGAATGAGTGTGTATGGATGTTTTCCAGTGATGGGTTGCGGCTGGAAGGGCATCCGCTGTGTAAAACATATGCTGGATAAGTTGGCGGTTCATTCCACTGTGGCGACCCCAGATTAATAAAGGGACTAAGCCGAAAAGAAAATGAATGAATGAATGAATAAAAATATCAGGTAATAAGAAATGTTTTTTTTCTGGAAGATCACAAGACATTGAAGACTGGAATAACGATGCTGAAAATTCAACTTTGCATCACAGGAATAAAATACTATAAATATTTTAAAAATTAAATACATTTAAAGATTGTATTTAAAAAGAAAGTTGCTTTGTATTTTTATAATGACAGCCTTTGTGAGGATAAGAGTCTTCTTTCAATAACCTAACCCAAACCTTTAAAAAGCAGTATAAACTAATTACAACCCACACAAGCCCAAATCACAACATAACCCGTGCAATAAAACGTATCAACCCACATATTACTAGTGTGACTAATATCAACCATTCGCTATTGTCTTACTGAATTACAGACATCCATGCTAATCTGGCCACATCTGAGGGCTCGAATCACTATTCTCCTTTCTTTTTATCCCATTTCTTTTAAACCCTCCCAGATGGCACGATCATAACATATGCCTGATGTACAAAGGGAAATATCATATTTCTTGACTGCACAGCACACATGTGCTGTCTAAATGTACGTTTCAGACAACACATGAACGAAGCTTACTTGTTTACCTCGTGTCCATTTGCTTATGCAGTCTACATTTGCTTGACCAACAAGAAAAAATAACAAACCTCTTTTCCCAGAAAGGCATTTTCAGAATGCTTCGCTGTGTTAAATGCACGTGCAGCCCTAGGTGTCAATAGCGAATGAAGTGTGGTTGACTATATAGAGTGTAAAAAGCAGCACAGGTGCAGTGGAAATATCCCCAGGGTCAGACCATGACCCCTGCGTCTCCCCAAAAAGCTATTTGGCATTACAGCGACGGCACTGTAACCAGATGATTGAGGCAGATCGCATTTCACCGGCCTCCCTTTGCCCCCTCGATCACCTCATACAGATTGTGTGTCCCCCCGTGAGTGTGTGCGAGTCTGCATGTATATGTGAAAGAGGAAGAGATTGTGTGTATATATATTCCAGCAGGGTGATTTATGTGTTTGTTAGGTTTTTTCATGCCCTCGCCTCCCTGTTTTTCCTTGCAACTATGTGTTTGTCTTTGTGCTATAGTGTGACATGTGTCTGTTAAAAGTTGGCAAAATAACTGTGCTGTGATACTTGTGATCGTGCCACACCTTGAGCTGCACTGAAATGTTGTACAGTATAATCTGATAGCAATGTAAGCATACACACTAAGGTGTGTGTATAGAAGAAACATGCCAGTATGTACAGTATTTATTATGAGTTGGGCCTGACAGACTGTTTCTGCACAGAATTTTGTACGAAAATTTGCAGATGTATGCGGAATAATTTTGAGAGTGTAGTATCTAAAAACTTTAAAGCTGAAATTAAAAATAGTTGACTTTCAATGCAAATCCAATCCCCTTGTTTGGTAAACAAATGAAGTCTTTCATATAATAGATCTATTAAAGACAGAAAATATTACTTTACAAATTGTAATGTACATAACTCATCTAAATATTTGCATATTATTGAATGGTATTACTGAGATTCATATAAATACTGAATAAATATATATTTACACACATTTGCATAAGTCAATAAATGGACTAAAAGCTGCTATTTCTGCATGCACAGATTTTATGTGAGCTTAGTTATGAGTAATAAGCCTTCTGTGGATTCATTCATTTAATAGGCTTTTGCTGCAGTAAAGGTTAGCTACACTACCATATTTTCAAAAAACAAATAGTCCAAGGTGCATTTGAAGGTAACAAGCACTATACCGATTTTAATTATTGTGTCATCTTGTCTACTGAGGCCCTTCAGTTTTTGAAGAAAGCATAGAGGTTTTCTTTACTGATATCCCTTATTTTTGCGCACTCAATTTATTTCCAGCTGAAACTAAAAATAAAGATGTGAAGTGTCTGAAAGAAAAAAAAAGAAAAAATGTTGACCAACTTTTTCCTCTTTGACGCCATTTCTTGTAAGAAGTTAGTATTGTAGTTATTAATTCCTTGTTTTGTAGTGAGCAAAGCTCTCTCTCTGTTTGTTTATTATAATATTAAAAAACGATTTCGGGGGGCTTGTAAATAAAGAGAGCATAATGCAAGTACATTTTACGAAAAAATCATATTTAGTCTTTTTACTTAAAAATGTCACGTTTAATTCAATAAGCTAGTTTTAATTTTTGTTTTGAATTTATTGTGCTTAGAATACAATGGTAATTCAAATGGATATACCCAAGTAATATTTACTAAGTGCTTCGTAATATATTGAACTAATGCAAAAAAAGACATACGCGAGTAAAACTTACTTCACAATGTCAGGAAATCTATGCGCATGCTCTCTGATTCAAACTTGCCGGGTGGAGCAGATGAGAGGAACCGAAGATTTCCTCACACAGACTGATGTGATATTTAAAAGGTAAGTTACGTTACTTGTTTATTTATCAATTTGGTTTAGTTTGCAGAAAGGTATAGAGTTCCTGTCTGCAATTTTGGTGGTTGCATGCATGCATTGTTTTATCGAGTTTGCTAAAGATCAGAATAGCAAAAACATCCGTCATTAGCAAACGACATCTGCGTCTGGAACAATTGTGATTGTAAATGTAATCTACCGAGAAGTATAATCTACAATGAACTTTAAGATGAACTTTTACGAATACGAGTGTCCAAGCGTAACGGTAAATTGCAATAAGGACATAATTAACCATTACACTCCCATGCTGTCTGCATTAAAAATACGAGTTTCCTGAGAAATTGGACAGCCTCGGATCTCATTTAAACCCAGAATGATATAGAAAGTCGTATTTAATAATCCATCCACATCAACATACTCAAATATACTCCTTATCAAACTATATTGATATATATTTTAGTAACGTTACTGAGTATGTTCAGGCAGCCTCTATACTTGTGAGCGTTTATTGCTGATCATTGAATGGAGTCCAAAAATAAATTAACTGATCAAATTCCAAATCAGTAATATCATTATATGTATTGTTCATTCAATTTTCTGACATTAACATTTCTAATATGTTCAACAGATTGCTCTCACCATTCAAGCTCATGCAAGGTAAGTTGGATAACACATTTATATAGATATACTAACATATTCAAAATGTATGTGTGTGTTTGGCAAAAAAAGTGTTGATTTGTCTACTAAATCTTAAATGTGTTCAATTTTATTTTGTTTTATTTATCTTAGATCAATAATGAGAACAGACGCATAACCACAACCCCCTGTAGCAAACCTTTTTGCAAAAACTGGACTACATTCACTCAACCAGGTAAATGTATATATTGCACATTCAATTTCCAGCTGCTTCCTGACTTATTAGATATGCAGTTATATGTAAATGGAGATTTACACTGTTACTGGTTAAGGACCACAGAAAATTTACCTTTGTTGAAGTCAAGTTGAAGACAAGGGCTTCACGGTGGCGCAGTGGGTAGCACGACCGCCTCACAGCAAGAAAGTCGTTGGTTCGAGCCTCGGCTGGGTCAGTTGCCATTTCTGTGTGGAGTTTGCATGTTCTCCCCGTGTTCGCGTGGGATTCCTTTGTGTGCTTTGGTTTCCCCCACAGTCCAAAGACATGCGCTATAGTGTGTATGGATGTTTCCCAGTGATGGGTTGCAGCTGGAAGGGCATCCGCGGTGTAAAACATATGCTGGATAAGTTGGCGGTTCATTCCGCTGTGGCGACCCCAGATTAATAAAGGGACTAAGCCGAAAAGAAAATGAATGATTGAAGTTGAAGACAAGTGAGATGTTAAAGACATATTACTATTTTTATACTATTTTTTTATTTTATTTTTACTAACATTTAAAAACTTTAATCACCATCAATACAGTCTATTATAGCATAAAGCAAGAGATAACATTGATAACATTGCAACTGTACAGTATTTTAATCACTTTTCACTTATTTGTGTATTTGACAGGATGTCAAGAGACCTGCTTAAAGACTGCTTCACCAATCGTGAAGATCATTTTACTGGGCAGTACTACAGAAGAAAAAGATGCCAACATAGATGACCCCATCATTCTCTCAGGGGACTTTTTAAATGTGTTTATTGAAAAGTTTAATTCAAATTAAAGTACTCAATGAAAATATGTGGCAGTGTTTTTATTTAAGAAACAGTTGTTTCACAAATTATATTAAATAATATATTATTTAACATTTTGAAGTAAAGTTTACTCAAGATAATAAAATAAAATAACTAGGAATCTTGGGGCCTCATGGTGGCGCAGTGGATAGCACGTTCGCCTCACAGCAAGAAGGTCGCTGGTTCGAGCCTCGGCTGGGTCAGTTGGCGTTTTTGTGTGGAGTTTGCATGTTCTCCCCGTGTTGGCGTGGGTTTCCTCCGGGTGCTCCGGTTTCCCCCACAAGTCCCCCCCCAAAAAATAAATCTATAAATTGTAATGTATTTAAATGTATAAGTAATTTTGACAAACAAAAAGTCAATCAAATTTACTTTGAATTCACAAGTAAACTTAACATTTCTAATTAAATGTATTAATAATCGTGGTTAGTGTTTTACATGGCAACGCTTTTAAGATTTACTAGCTTTTTGTGAGTGAAAATTGTTTCCAAGCTTTTTTTAAGTAAACCATACTTCTTATTTTTGAGTGTTGGCTCATAAGTCTGTATGAAATCAGTTTCATAAAGTCATTTTGAATGCAAATAAAAATGTCTGTACAGTCAGTATCTGTTGCGCCGTGTCAGTTCACATTCTAACAATTTTAAAATTATTCAAAATAGGCTACCGGTAGCCTCAATATAATTAAATATTTAAAAGCATGAAAAAACGTTTACTTTGAATGCTTTACATTTGAACAGTTACAGTGCTGACAACAGAATGAAAAGTAGCCTTATATTGATGCTTCGCATAAACAACATTCCTTAAAAGCCTAAACAAATTATTTTGAATGAAAATGAAACTAGCAGTGTGAAATGTGCTCTAATAAATAGCATTTACTATTTTGAGTACTGTTTTGAGTACATGTACTGTTTTGAGTCACATGGGTCTTCTATTATATAGAGTCATGAATTGGTGAATCATTTATATTAGAATGGTTCATTTATTTTAATAATTCTTGCTGCAAATGAATTGGAGGACAAGCGCAAGTTTGATAATACACAGCTGCTTATGCAATATATTACAACACAACAACAATCAAAAGTTCTTTAGCAGTTCAAGTCTGAGAAGTAGCTTATTGTAGAAAAAGTTGGTTTGAAATGCGCAGATGACATTGAAAATCCACCAGAAATACTCAAAGGGAAGAGAACTCAGCACGCCTGCTGGGTTTCTTAGCATATCCATCTTGTTTTCTGTAGCATCAAGGTCCCTGTAGAGAACTGATATCTCCCTATAGATCTTTTTTCCACTGGACTGATCTGCATTTGACACATGATATCTATATTGCGTGTCTATAGGGCATTGTGTACTGGGCAAAACAGCACCACACTTTCACGAATTAGTAGGACTAAGTAAGCAGACCTGGTACTAGACTTGCATCACTAGTTTGTGGTAAAATATTTATAATATTTATCTTTTTTCTTAGCTTTCAGTTTTGGCATATTGTTCAGTGTGTGTCTTAAATGAGACAAATCTGTGAAAATTGTTATAGCACATTTGGGATTGTGCTTTTTTAAAAGACGGGCGACAAACAATGTATAGTTTTCTCTCCATATATAGGCAGTTTTGGTAAACATGATTGGAAATAAATGTGAGCGAAGAAAGCTGGAAAATAAATCAGTTCCGTTTATTTTTCATTAAAAAAAAGAGAAAGAAATAAAAGCAATGAAAACATGTAAAAACTCGTTATGAAAAAAGTTTTTTTCCCCCCCTCAAGTACATGTTGGTCAGAATTGTATGCATTGTTTAATTCTAGGCTTTTTGCGACCTCAATTTACCCAGATAACAGCTCTAAATCTCTTTTAATGCCTGATGAGGTTTGAGGAAACCTGGAAAGAGATTAGAGAGCATTTGTCCATACAGAATCTTACTATATCCTTCAGGTTTTCTGACCTTGGTGCATTTTGCTCATTTTCTTTAGGATTCTAAAAAATGAAAGTTTGTTATTTCTAAACAAATTTAGGAATGATTAAAATAGCATAATAGAATTTGTTCTTTCAAATTATTTCAGAAACTTACAATTTTCTTTTCACAAGACGTGAAGCAGCCCTACAGTATATGACAAATGAATGACCAGTTTGTTTGTGACTCTAATATTTACTGTGTAACCCAGGGTTTGTTGTTTTTTTTGACCGACCACGTGCTCACTGTACCTTCAGGAACTCTTGGGACATAGCCAGTGGACCTAAATCCAACTCCTGCCTGTCTTAATGTTACACTATGGTTTTATCACTTTATGCTCTCCATTTCTTCCCCGGGACCAGCAGTCCTTCTAAGCCCCAGCTAAACCTCAAATCTAATGCTTAACCAGCTGGTGCCATGGACCTCATGGACCTAAAGCTTGTGTTTTGTAGACTCAGAGGGGATCAAGGGCTGCTGTAAGCACAAACTCAAATAATGGATTTGTGTTGCATTACGGCCAAACAACCTGATTTTTCTGCATCCATATCAAACATGAACTAAAAAAGCAGATTTACTTTAGGGATAGTGTAGGCACTGCTCTAACACTGCAGATCAAGGTGAGGTAAATACGTGCTCGCTTACATTGTGAAAACACATGAGAAGCTTTTACAATATTTATTCAGACTTAACATGATCTGACTCTTGACTTCATCACTAAATGCATGTCTTTGCATTTCCTGACACAACACTGGAACCTGATGGGAAATCGGGCCGTAGTGTGTGTGTGTGTGTGTGTGTGTGTGTGTG
>CAIGQW010000272.1:10164348-10175374 GCA_903798125.1 Danio choprae
TGTGTGTGTGTGTGTGTGTGTGTGTGTGTGTGTGTGTGTGTGTGTGTTTTGTGTGTGTGTGTGTGTGTGTGTGTGTGTGTTATTTTCATCAGTGGTAATTTTCTGCAATAATAAATGTTATAAATTACTGTATTTTTATTAATTATTAATAAAATGTATTAATAGAAATGACTACAGACTGTTTTCACAACCTTTTATAACTTTTTACGCACATTTGTTTATTATATTATACAAAAGACACCCACATATTTTATTTTACATATATTTTATTTTATTTATATTTTATTTTATTTTACATAAGACTTATTAGTGACTTATCTAAAGCTAGAACATTTGTCTAAAGTGTTACCAAATATTCACAAGATTTTAGTGAGATTTCTATATCTGTAAAAAAAAATACATATAAAAAATAAAATAAAACGACTCTTGTCACTCTTGTTTCTCAAAAAAGTAGGTCTTTAAATGTGGCCTTTGAAAGCGACAGCTATAATCTGCTAGCACATAATAGCATTACATAACATTGTCTATCATTTTCTGTTTAGTGCTGAGAGTATTAAATGAGTGGTTTATGTCTGTGGCAGTGGTGCTGGATGATTCAAAGCGTGTGGCAAAGAGGCGTCTGATCGAAGAAAACCGGGAGCGGAGGAAGAAAGAGGAGATTGTCAAGACGCTACACAATCGACCCGAGCCCACCGTGTCGGAGTGGGAGCTCATTCGTATGGTGACGGAGGCTCATCGACACACCAATGCCCAGGGCCCTCACTGGAAACAGAAACGCAAGTTCCTAGTAAGAGACCTGTTTGTGTCTCTGCTCTATGCACAGGGTTTCTGATGTGTCTTAATAAGTCAAAAATGTAAAAATCTTAATTTTAGACCTTGAAAATTAACTGAATTAAACACTATTTAAACAATAAATAATAAATAACCTAAATAAAATCTAAATAATTGTATTTGTCCAGCTAAATTAATTATTGGAAAACACTATTAACTAACTATTAACACTGGAAATCTGGCAATTATGCAAACAACAAAACTGACTCAATGTGCTTGATGAAGTTATGATAAAGGAAGTTTTAAATGCCTTTTGAAAAGCAGTAATGTGTTATAGGTCAATAAATATTTCAAATATAATAGTTTAATTAATAATTTAAAACATTCTACCTCTAAAGCTTGATTTATTCTTTTGCATGGTTCCACAATGTGAAATGATGGTGACAAACAACAGTGAAAAAGTAGTTTGTGCATTGCTGAATGAATAGATTTATTTATGGCCGCATCTGAAAGTATAGGCAGCTGACATGTTGTCTCACTTTCATATTAGGCATAGGCCGTGACTTTTACATTTACATTTCTTCACTTAGCGGACTCTTTTATCCAAAGCAACTTACAAATGAGTGAATTTAATCTGCGAAAATTGCGTATTTATCAATAAAATTCTGCTGGATTTTACCAGAGAGCAACAATATATAGATGCCATGACAGGTATAAATTAGTTTATCCATTTTGGTTGAGTCCTTGTAATGGAGTGTTTGTAGGAAAGTGCCTGATGCGTTTAGAGAGGAAGGAGGTTTCCTTATAGGTGGTTTGTCAAGCCCACTCATCAGTGTGAAGCACACTCAGAATTGCACAATATTATCGCAGGAACATGGAGTGTTTATAAGAAAGTGTCTGGTGGAAAAAAACTAACAAAACTGAGGTTTCTGTGACAACATGATGAATAAATCATGTACTACCAAATGGAGAGTGTTTTGTTGATAAGTAAGTGAATGTTTACTTCCTACAATACTAACTTCATCAGAACCCATGTAAGAATATTCTGAGGTCTGAAATTTCATTCATAATGGACTTAGGAATGAAAGGCTTTAACGGTCTTAAATGACTTCGTGAATACTGCAGAAACCCTGTTGAATCTGTCAGAGAGCATGTAAAGCACTGATTTATCGACCACTGTATGGATGGTTGGGTTTTCAGCTACTGTAGATTACAAATAGCCTGAAGCTCTGGTCCGTCTGTCACCTGTTCTTTTGAGGGTCGTCCCTGTCATAAAGCTGAATGTTATTTCTTCAATATGACAATTGTGTTTGAATGTCAAGGGTCACAAAACACATGTTGCTTGGCAACCCGGGTTGTTAGACAGAGTGAGCTGTTGTATTTGATGAGATGATGACATGACCCTCAGACAATCAGACGAATCAGTTTGAGGATGGATGGGTGGACTCATTTGTAATCAAGTTTGGTTTGTTTAGTTACCAAATGTAAAAACGGCATCGGATTGGGATTGAAAATGAAGAATAAATGTACACTACCATTTTTTTATGCCTACCAAGGCTACATTTGTTTAATTAGAAATGCAGTAAAACAGTAATGTTGTGAAGTATCGTTTAAATTTAAAGTAACTGTGATTTTCAGTGTCACATGTTAAGCTCAAATCTCAAACCTCCTACATAAAGTCAACTTGAAATCATTTTTAATGGAATATTACAGTGTTTATTACATATGATTTATCCATCCTACTCATTTTAAATTAAAATCCTTTTAAAGATGTCTCTTCTCTGATAAGTACTTTCTAAAGCGGTGAATGGGACAGCCTGTCATCACATCAATTCAACCAATAGCAAACCACAATCATCCTATTAATTGCTGATGGACAAAATTGACCTCTTCATTTATTTCTTGTTTGTGAAGCTGTTTCACTTTAAAATGTGAAAAGAATCATTCAAATATTAAGTAAAGATCATATTTTAATATAGATGTTTTGTTAATTTCCTACTGTAAATATATCGAAATTGATAACTTCATTTGAACAAATTTAAAGGTGATTTTCTCAATATTTAGATTATTTGTAAACCTTAAGATTATAGATCTTCTAATATTTGTATTTGAGCTAAATATTGTTCTTTTCTAAAAAATAATAATAATAAATAAATAATCCATCACTGGAAAGCTTATTTATTCAGCATTTAAATGATGTATAAATATCAATTTCAAAAATTGACACTTATGACTGGTCATCCAGGGTCACAAATACCATTGTTGAACCACATTTGTTTGTCTTTCAGCCAGAAGACATTGGACAGTCTCCAGCACCGACATCAGACAATGATAAAGTGGACCTGGAGGCCTTCAGTGAGTTTACCAAGATCATTACGCCTGCCATCACACGAGTTGTGGACTTTGCCAAAAAACTGCCCATGTTCTCAGAGGTCAGTGTCTGCATGTGATAAATAGTGTTGTCCACAGTATCAGTATTGTAATACCTGTATATTATATAATGTTATATCCTTTAGCTCATCCTGCTTCAGGTTTTAACACTGATAAATGAATACAAATTTACATATAAATGAATGCTGTGGCAATATTTCCCCATGCTATCGAAAGTGGTATTGAGTATTGATTTTTTTAAAGGTATTGACAACATACCTCAGCTCTTCATTGAAAAAAAAACTCTGCACAGCTAATGGTTTTTCCATTAATACACATTTTTGTAAATAACAGTGTGTTGCATTATTATAGCAATTGTTAGGCAGTGGCTGCTGTGAAAGTGCAATTATCTGCTCATCTCCAGCTGTCACTGAACTTTCTGAAGCACGACTGCATGTGTGGAGGAAAGAGGCTGCTTGTGCTTCCTGCGCTTTCACATCTGCCGTATGCTGCCATATTTGAGTAATGGCTTCATTAAAACATTAGCTATGATTATGAGCTGTTGCTGGGCTTCTGGATCACTTGTTATTTTGCCATTTTAATTGCTTATGTGAACACATAATGGTCACAAATCCTCACTTTCTTACACTGGAGGACATTGTAGCTTCTTGTTCAAGGGAAATGTGTAATTACACTGGGAATCAGAAAAAAACAACATTGATTTAATAATAGTAGTAAAACATTAGGGAAGCCATTTTTTATCAGTCCCATTAAAAACATTTTGTTCTATTACATGTAATTTAATTCATTTACACCCATTGCGTTTATTTATTTACATTCATTTATGTTCATTTATTTTCCTGCTTGCCTAATTGGTAATTTAGTCATTTAAATTTCAGCCTCTGTGCCTACATTTTAAGTTTTAATGTAAATAAAAAAATAAATAATAACAATAAATTACATGTATATACTTATTCATTCATTCATTTTCATTTCGGCTTAGTCCCTTTATTAATCTGGGGTCGCCACAGCGGAATGAACTGCCAACTTATCCAGCATATGTTTTACGCAGCGGATGTCCTTCCAGCTGCAACCCATCCCTGGGAAACATCCATACACACCCATTCAATTTTCAATCCTGGTTTAGCTACCGTTCTTGCAATTTCAACAAAACGTCATCTTGCCAGGTTTACTTTTACCCCTTATTATGGTAAGTAACTGACAAAGTTGAAAGTCAAATTGTTAGCTATCTTTATTGTTGATTAGCCTCGAAAATGCACCACAAAACCTGTAAAGACACAAGAATGAGTTATGCTTTATTGTGTGTTTTCAGCTGCCCTGTGAAGACCAGATTATCTTGCTGAAAGGCTGCTGTATGGAAATCATGTCTTTGCGAGCAGCGGTGCGGTACGACCCAGAGAGCGAGACTCTGACCCTGAGCGGAGAGATGGCCGTCAGTCGAGAGCAGCTGAAGAACGGAGGGCTCGGAGTGGTGTCTGATGCCATCTTTGATTTGGGCAAGAGCCTGTCACAGTTTAACCTGGACGACTCTGAGGTGGCGCTACTGCAAGCTGTACTGCTCATGAGCTCAGGTGAGAGGAACAAATAGCTGCTGGACACATACACTGTAAATACATCACATTAAAGGATAGATCACCCAGAAATGAAAGATTGCCCCCTCATGTCATCCTCACATATATGCTGTTTTTCTGCTGTGGAAAACAAAAGAAAATTAAGTTGTTCATTTAATAATACAAAAGTCATTTGTTCAATTATAATCTTGCCTTCTGCTGCAGCATTTTAATAAAATGTATCCTTAAGTCCAAATAAATACCAGGACAGTATTATGTTAATCTTATTCTGTTTCCTTTACCGACTGTGAAACAAAAGCCTGGTTCAGCGTTGACAGCTCACAAACACAAAGTAGTCAAAGCATTTCAAATAAATGTGTTGTAACATGTTGTTCACATTAAATTGTAGAAATATTATTCAGGGTTTTTTCTGGCTCAAAATGACATTTTTGTTAAAACGTACTTAACAAAACATTTTGCATAATTATTAATATTATTATTATTATTGTAATCTTATTAAGTAAATGATAAGTGATGTTTGTCAAAAGGTAGAGGTGGTACAAAATTTGATGGAATTGGCCACCTCGTAATTCTCTATGCAGGAAAAACTCTGTTATTACTGTTTATTATGCTTTTATCAATACCAACCTCAGTCTTTTGAATGGAAGTGTCTATGTCATCAGATATGTTTTCTTTGACATTGAGCCTACTGATAAATGCCACCATTTAGTGGGTCAAAGTTATCAGCCAAAACTACATTAGAAATCACAATTTAATTTAATTAAAGATACATCGATTTTTTTATTCATGCTGAAGTTAGATGTGTTATAGAAATTGCATAAAACTTGTACTCTGTAGTTATTATTTTGTTACAATTGTGCAAAAAACATAGCATATACATATAATATAACATAATATTATGTAGACTAATGTAATATAATGCATGTATAAGATATACGCATATCAATTCAAATCCGCATATTAATATTATACTACACTTAAAAATAACTTCAGATTTAAAAAAGAAAATGCTTCAATTCAATTCAAAATATGAAAGCAAAAATAAATATTATATTGATAAGATAACACACATGAATAATAATTGTATTTAATAAAGAAAATCTCAAACACCCCCCTAAAATCTATATTACATGTTATAAAATAAAATGTTTTAAAGAAAACTCAGCTTGAAATTGCTGTAATGTTACAATATTTATGTAATCCACCACACAGATCGCTCCGGATTGACCTGTGTGGAGAAGATCGAGAAGTGTCAGGAGATGTACCTGTTAGCATTCGAGCACTACATCAACCACCGCAAGCACAACATCTCCCACTTCTGGCCCAAGCTGCTGATGAAGGTGACGAACCTGCGCATGATCGGCGCCTGCCACGCCAGCCGCTTCCTGCACATGAAGGTGGAGTGTCCCACAGAACTGTTCCCGCCGCTCTTCCTGGAGGTCTTCGAGGATCAGGAGGTGTGACCCAGAGACACAGCGGCAAAACAAACTCCACCTCATTTTGTTTTCTCGCAAAGCATACCAGAAGCGTTTTTTGTTTCTCACAAGCTCGTGCGCTCTCGAACCGGGACATGTACTTTATTTTGCGCCGTTGGTCCCTCGTCTGCTTTTGTCTGGGATTTGTTTTTGGGTTGTCAGCCTCCACACGTTTCGACCCTGCCATTCAGATATTCCTCTCACAGACGGACAAAAGCTAGCATGCATCAACCTACCTCTCATACAAACATACCTCCCGATCTCAGAAGGAGCTTATTTTTTAAAAGCGTGACAAAATAAAACATAAAAGCGCCACATTTTTCAATAGCTGTTTCGGAAGCGCTAGCTGTTCTTAACATCTTAACACCTACGTTTGAGCTCTACACTATTACATAGTAACAAAAATATTGGGGGCTGTTTTTTTTTTTCCGTTTTTGCACGCATAGAATATCTCCTTTTCAAAACATAACTACCTGATGTTTAGTGCACTCAGACACTCTGTACATTTCGTTTTGTGTGCACTTCTCATACCTCATTTACACCAGCATTGACATACATGTAGCTACATGTCCGTACATGTATGTATGTATGCGCACAGTTCTACCTTGCATCAGCCCGTTTTTCTTCTTAAATCAAGTCGACACCGTTCTCATATACGTACCTTCCTTTCTAGTACATCCACTTGTATTGCATATGTTACTTATGCTGAACATTTTTGTGACCTCATTCTCTGAAAAGCCTCTCATCACTCTCTGCCGTTTGACCCATAGAGCCGTGAGGTATTGATCTGTCCCAGTGTTATCTGGTTGGACAAATTAATGGACGCAGATATTAAGCCATATACTGTATGTTGTGGTTTGAGATGCATGAATTTCTTCATTAAGGCCTTCAGGTTATTCGTTGTGCTCCAATATATTTGTTTCCCCAGATGATAGTACCATAATGCTTTGAAATATGAATAATGGTATTGCATAGTTAGTATACTAAAGAATACTATGGTATCATGTGAGAGACATGATAGCACTGTGGTACTTCTTTTTAATGAGATCTAAATATTAGCCCGTAATTCCATTCATCTGTCTAACTTGGACAACATTTGGGAGGTAAAAAAAGTTCATAAAAATTACAATAAAAGCAGAAGCTAAGATTTACATGGTTGGGTACAACTGTACTAAATGTACAAATAGACTTTTCAACAAATGCTAATTTTCTATTTATTTAATTATTTTATGTGTAAATATACAAAATATAAAATTACTAAATTAAATAAATAATATATATTTTAGTATTTAGTATACATATATATATATTGTTTTCTATGGAAGTCAATGGTTACAGGTTTTCAGCTTTCTTCAAAATATCTTCTTTAGTGTTCAATAGAATAAAGAACTCATGAAGATTTGGAACCACTTGAGGGTGAGTAAAAAATGTGTACAATTTTATTTTTGGGTGAACTATCTCTTTAAAGCTCTTCAAAAGTCCATTTACTGAATCTTACTAAAAACACACTTGTGACCTTTTTATGCCAAATAATAATCATACATTGTTTCTGTAAATATATATTTTATATTATAATATAATAAGGATCCTTGTTAATCCTGAAACTTTTCCTGCATTTAATAAATGACTTAATTTGCAGTGTAGAGTGACAAGCAGGTGCTGTAGTTTTGTTTGTCGCCATTCTGTCGCAGAAAGAAAATTATAATAGAAAGAACTTTTAGTCCCATTGTACCCACCATTATTACTGATTTTGACCATTCCAGAAACAATCAAAATGAGTGTTATTTTACCTCTCCATGTCCTCAAACAGACTCTACCTCACCCTTCATCCCTGCAAAACACATTCACCTACTCTTAACCTGTACATAAATGCGCACATTTACACTAAAAGATGCGATAGCAACCTCACTCATATGTGTGTAAACGGCTCTCCCTTTCACTTGTGATGTTGGGACCAAGTAACAGTCTTGTTCCTTGTTTCTGCGGACAGTAAGAATGTGCCAGATTGAATGATTTTCACTGTGCTGTAACCGAACAAACCAACAGATTATTTTGCTTTAGGGAAGCACTGGAGTGGCAGCACAGGAAGACGGTTCCTGCTTAAGGTGAACCTCGTTTTGGTCCCGCGCCTCCAAACCACATCCATTCACATGCATCACAAGAAGTTTACCTTGTTCTGCTGCTTGCCCAAAATAAAAAGGACACAGCCGGACGCCCCGAAAGCATCTTTTGGAATAGTTTAACCCGCTGGTTCAAATGCATAGCTGGATTTCAGCGTCCTTTTTGACCGATATTGTGTCATTATGGCTCCAGGAGTTTGGGACGTGGTCTCCATTTAAAGTGGCACAGAGGAACAAAAGGGCAAAAAGGACAAACTCACTGTGACTCGCTAATCTCAGGCTCAATGCAACCCACCAGCACTGCAGACACACTGCCCACAGCCGCAATCTACAGCACCAGCACGGGGAATCAGGAAGACCATTTTTTATTTTTCTGGTTGTACAGTACAGAACTGGTTTACAGCAGCACTTTTATTAGAACAGAACATTCAGTTCTTTACACCTAGCCAGATGACAAATATGTTGATTGAGAAGTTGGCTCTTAAATGGGTCATATTATAATGTTTTGAAATAAAAGTGCATTGTGCTATGAAATCATACTACAACTTTCAGAACTTGTTCCCTTGTTCAGATTTTGTGTATACGTTTACACAACACCCTTCCCTTATACATATAAATCCGATGCATGGAAATATATGCAAAGTTCATATTTGGATTTCAGATATATAAAATATATGTCATTTATGCGGGCGATATGGTGGCTTAGTGGTTATCACTGTCGCCTCACAGCAAGAAGGTCGCTGGTTTGAGTCCCGGCTGGGTCAGTTGGCATTTCTGTGTGGAGTTTGCATGTTCTCCCCGTGTTTGTGTGGGTTTCCTCCGGGTGCTCCGGTTTCCCCCACATTTGAAAGACGTGCTATAGGTGAATTGAATAAACTAAACTGGCCAACAGTGTATGTGTGTGAGTGAGTATGTGTGGATGTTTCCCAGTATTGGGTTGCGGCTGGAAGATCATCCGCTGTGTAAAACATATGCTGGATAAGTTGGCGGTTCATTCCGCTGTGATGACCCCTGATGAATAAAGGGACTAAGCCGAAGGAAAATGAATGAATTAATATCATATATGCAACATACATTTTGAAATATTGCAAAAATTTCTACTTGCATATATTTTTAGATATAGATAAAAATTATATGGCCATATATATATATATATATATACAATTGTAGCTAATATATTTGACGTACATGTAGATAGTTGTAATTCCAATGCTTGAAAAAAAAATGTATACGTTGCATATGTAACATATATTTTATATATGTGAAATCCAAATATGAACATGTATGTGATACATGACATTTGCTTATATTGCCCATATATCAAATTTCTATGTGGGTTTTCAGCATTTTTGTGAGCTTTGAAAATGCAAACTGTAAACTTTTACGTTATGCCCAATTTAAGTTTGTGACAATGTGATGTCATGAACATACGTTTTACATCTGTCTATTGCCAGTTCTTGACATTTAAAGCTACAATTGCAAATGTAGTAACATAGTGTTTCTTAAAAAAATTAAATAAATAAATAAAGATTCTACTGGCAGGGCATACGCATAACACTGATTTTTTTTGTTGTTGTTATTTTTAGTTATGTCTGAACAGGGTTTGTTTTGACGATATTGTCATCAGTATTTCAAACTTTCAAAAAAGATTTTCCGATTTTAGTGCATTGTTGTTTTGTAAGCGTAAACTAAAACCGTCCTGCAAAAAAAGTATGTTTCTGAAGATTAGCACAGGGTTTTTCACATGAACACATTAGCAGTTCTTACTGGGTGTCCACTTACAGTAGATAAGCTGCCTTTCCACTATCTCTGACACACTACAAGAGACAGGCTGGATCTTTTCCAATGATGAGTTGTACAAGAATTGTGTGGAGCTCATCATACATATATGCAGAAATTTTATATGCAGAAATATGCAGATTTGAACTTTGGATGCATGACCAGATGTAATGTATTCTAATTCATTCTATGAACGCAATTTTAGACCTACCAAAATTTATCCTTTTTAACTTTATTCTCTAATGAATAGTTTGGTTATAAATAGTTGTGGCAGAAATAATTACTTCAAATCATATTTACGTTGATTAGCCTTTTAAAATCAATTTTGTTTTTATTTGATGTATCTTGGGCCATTTTTTTGGTGTGGATACATTGATACAGTTATTATATTCATTAAAATCATTCATTTCTCCGTGTTGAATAAGTCAAGACCTCAAGTCTAATGGTTGCTTCACAACAAATGTCAAAGTGCTAACTGATTGCAGCTAGTGTGCAAAATGTGACTAATAATGTCGGAGATAGTGGAGACATGGCTATACAGTCCATTTATATTTAAACTAGGACTAATAATTATATGAAACAGTGGATATTGCACCCCGTTTTGTGTATCTCTTCTATAGGATCCCAGTGTTAAAAGTATCTCAGTCATCATTTCACAACTCATGCTGTTTCACACCAGTAAGACTTCCATTCATCTTCTAAACCAATAAGATTCTCTTGCCCCTTTTGCCCATCCATTGAAAGTCCACCAAAACTTACCCAAAAAGTATTAAGACATCATGCAAGTAGTTTAGATGAATTGCATGGTTTGGTCCATTTTTTTCTGAAGAGATGCAATTACTTTCAATAAAAATCAATATGGAGAATTGTTTCATATTAACAGTACACTAATATAATATACATTATATATATATGTATA
>CAIGQW010000272.1:10185374-10195620 GCA_903798125.1 Danio choprae
GGACAATAAAATAAAACGATCAACTATTAACAAGTTTTTTTTTAAATATTCAATTATTGTTTATTAACCTGACATTTATAATATAAATTGTGATTTTTTTTAATCGTCTGTTTAAGCTTTTACGAATTCGAATGGCATTATGGGAACGTCTCTCTGACAGCATTGTGCGGTTACTGGTTTCTGTGGTAAGTAGCCAAATTTTATATCAAATTGACCTCTAGTTTAACGAAACTGACTTTTATTGACGTACTATTTTGTAACGTATGTAAATCACGTTACAAAAAAACTGGTAATAAATTGCCGTTTTCGTGCAAGTGTGATCGCCTAGCCTACTGATAAACTATCGGTTCTTATGAAAATGTTCTACTTTTTTAAGGCAGGATAAAGTTTTAATGAGAAAACGTTAGGAATTCATTTTACTAGATGTACGAGGTGTTGAAGGACAGTTTATCTATAAGGTTAGAATAAAATAGCTATAGTAATCTATTTTTAAACCATACATAAAGTGCTTGAATTAATCTCTTGTGGTTATCCTACAGTTGCTTTGGTAACACAACAACAATATAAACAAAACAAATGACCCAGCATTGTAGTTTTTTTCTACAACTAGAGAGTATGTTACTACTACAATACATTACAGCTGCGCACTGCTGTAAAAACTAGAGTATACTACAATTATTATTAACGTTTATCATTTAACTATAGTTAATATTACAGTATACATTAGCATTCATTAATATAATGAGAATCAAGCTCAAATACAAAACCAATGCCACTGAATTAGTATGGTGTCCTTAAAAGTGCAGCTCATTCCCACCTTTCATTTCCAAAGCTCTTTGAATAAATTTAGAGGCCTGTTCAAAATATATGCTGAGGTCAAAATGGTCAGTGTCGAAGGCTGGTATTCCATGATAGATTATCCCTGTGTCTGCATAAAACTCTGCATATGTGTTCACATGCATGTCAGATTGGCCTTCGGCAGCATTGAGGATGTGTGTTACTCCCATCTTCAGCAAACAGGTCACATTTGTGGCTGCAGACCTGTTGAGATGCAGACAGAAGGTTTAGTAAAAACTCATTACTCAGTAGTTCACCCCTGAAAAATTATAAATTTAGACCATCTAAGTGACTACAACTGCATGTTTTTATAGAGGGTTCTGGAGAGGAGGAGGCTGTTCATTTGTAGGAGTTACAGGATTATTCATTCATTCATTCATTTTCATTTCGGCTTAGTCCCTTTATTAATCTGGAGTCGCCACAGCGGAATGAACCGCCAACTTATCCAGCATATGTTCTACGCAGCGGATGCCCTTCCTGCCGCAACCCATCTCTGGGAAACATCCATACACACCCATCCACACTCATACACTACGGACAATTTAGCTTACCCAATTCACCTATACCGCATGTCTTTGGACTTGTGGGGGAAACCGGAGCACCCAGAGGAAACCCACGCCAACACAGGGAGAACATGCAAACTCCACACAGAAAGGCCAACTGACCCAGCCGAGGCTCGAACCAGCGATCAGCGACCTTCTTGCTGTGAGGCGAACATGCTACCCACTGCGCCACTGTGAGGCCCGTTACAGGATTAGTCCGAGATATTATATGGAGCAATCAACCACCACTACCATCCAGAGCTGGTAAACAAACACAAATTATTCACAATGTATTTAGTTTTCATTTTCCAACAAAAAAATCTTTTATCTGTTAGATTTTCATATACACAGTGCATCCGGAGAGCATTCATAGCGCTTCACTTTTTCCACATGTTTTTATGCTGCAGCCTTATTCCAAAATGGATTAAATTAATTTATTTCCTCAAAATTCTACACACAATACCCCATAATGACAATGTGAAAAAAAGATTTTTAGAAATTGTTGCAAATTTATTAAAAATAAAAAACCTGAAAAATCACATGTACATAAGTATTCCATCACGGCCGTTGTCGTAAAGCTCTAAATTGAGATCAGGTACATTCTGTTTCCACTGATCATTCTTAATTGAAGTTCACCTGTGGTAAATTCAGTTGATTGATCATGATTTGAAAAGGCATATACCTGTCTATATAAGGTCCCACAGTTGACAGTGCATGTCAAAGCACAAACCAAGCATGAAGACAAAGGAATTGTCTGTTAACCTCGGAGACAGAATTGAAGGCTGGGGAAGGTTACAGAAAAATTTCTGCTGCTCTGAAAGTTCTAATAAGCACAGTGGCCTCCATCATCTGTAAGTGGAAGATGTAGGGAGGGAGTCAGGGAGGTGATCAATAACTTAATGGTCACTCTGTCTGAGCTCCAGCGTTCTGTGGAGAGAGGAGAACCTTACAGAAGGACAACCATCTGTGCAGCAATCCACCAATCAGGCCTGTATGGTAGAGTGGCCAGACAGAAGCCACTCCTTAGTAAAGGGCACGTAGCAGCCCGCCTGGAATTTGCCAAAAGGTAACTGAAGGACTCTCAGACCATAAGAAACAAAATTCTCTGGTCTCCTTGGAGTGATTGCCAGGTGTTACGTTTGGAGAAAACCAGGCACCGCTCATCACCAGGCTAATACCATCCCTACAGTGAAGCAGGGTGGAGGCAGCATCATGCTTTGTGGATGTTTTTCAACAGCAGGAACTGGAAGACTAGTCAGGATAGAGGGAAAGATAAATGCAGCAATGTACAGAGACATCCTGAATGAAAAGTGCTCTTGACCTCAGAGCACACCGCCAAAATATCAATGGTGTGGCTTCACAACAACTCGGTGAATGTCCTTGAGTGGCCCAGCCAGAGCCCAGAGCTAAATCCTATTGAACATCTCTGGAGACATCTGAAAATGGCTGTACACCGTCGCTTCCTATCCGACCTGATAGATCTTGAGAGGTACTGCAAAGAGGAATGGGCAAAAATTCCCAAAGACAGGTGTGCCAAGCTTGTGGCATCATATTTAAAAAGACTTGAGGCTGTAATTACTGCCAAAGGTGCATCAACAAAGTATTGAGCAAAGGCTGTGAATACTTATGTACATGTGATTTTTCAGGTTTTTTTGTAATAAATTTGCAACAATTTCAATTTCAAGAATTTTGAGGAAATAAATGAATTTAATCCATTTTAGAATAAGGCTGTAACATAAAAAAATGTGGACAAAGTGAAGCGCTATGAATACTTTCCGAATGCACTGTATCCATTACTTTGTATTTCCCAAGTTTTGTTTAACAGAACAAGGAAATTTTCAGTATTTCCTATAATATTTTTTCTTCTGAAAGATGTCTTATTTTTTAATAGTTTGGCTGTATTCAAAAGCAGTTTTTATTTTCATATTTTTAAGCTGAACAACAGTATCTTGCAAAATAACTAGTAAAATATTATGTAATGTCATTATGGCAAAGACAAAATAAATGTGTTTATATTATACACACACTGTTAACAATTTCCTGTAGAATCTACAGTAACTTACTGGTAGCAGTTCGCCAGTGAATAATAATAAATACAGTAAATAAATTACAGCAAAAATACTGTATTTAAATTTACAGCACCATTTATCTGGCTGTGTATGTATTTACAGAATTGTATGTATATCATCACTGTAAAATATACAATCATTTTTACAATGCAACTTTAGAATACAGCAACATACTGCATAACTGTCCTACAGTAAAATATTACATATTACAGTTAAATGCTAATGTTATTTACAGAAATTGCTAACAGTGTATTTATTTATTTATTCAACTATCCATCCATACATTCATCCATTAATCTGTTTGTCTGTCTGTCTACTTATTGTTCTACATTGTGCACTTACACATTTACTGTGGCCAACAAATATGCACTTCATTTTCATCTGCTTTGTTATGGTGAATCATCATATCAGCCCTCCATTGATTATGTCTTTGTACAGCCATGGGGTTTGCGCTTAACTCAAATCAATTTTTCAAGTTATCAAGTTTTCCATCTCAGGGTAAGTCACCTCAGAGTTCAAAACTGATTGAACCTCCCCATTAAAACATATTTGCAGACATGATCTTTCTCACTCAGTCAGTGAGTATTTGAGAGTGTTTCCAGCATCAGAGGGCGTCCTTCGTGCATGGAAATAAATAGGCCATGTTTATTTAAAGACTTGTCCTTAGAGAATTTGCAACAGGATACTTGAGCATGTTTTGGATCCTAACTATCAGATAGGAAAGGCTAAACACACCATTGCGAAATGTAAATGTTTGCTGCTATAATTCTTATAATTAATGGTGTGAAAAGAAGACAATTATCCACCCACCACATATCTGGGGGCTGTAGTAGTGATGACTTACTCATTTCCTAGCAGTATCCCAGGATAGACTTCATGAAAAGGTTTGGAGGGCATGCAGAAGTCTCCGTTTTCGTCAATCAGCAGATCGTTGAGCTGTTGAACAGACACTTCATAGCTTGTCATGTTTAGCTGAAGATAAACGGCTTATCAGATAGAAAGTGTTGTTCTTCCAACTTCATGGAGTGATTTTCTGTAATCCAAATTCATCTTCATTGTTTTGCCTTCTGGAGGATTATATAAAGTTGTGTTGTTTCAGTCCAGTGATCAGTGTCCAGTTGAACATAGAATTAAGGCTGTTTACGTTAATCTGTTAGCTGTTTTTGCTTGTTAGGATTAGAGAGAGTTTACTACAGCCAAACAGTTACTGCCTTCAGTTTGTGTTTTAAACCACTAGGTGGCATCAGACAGTCTTTGTTTTTTAAAAAAGAGACTTGATATTATGGAATATGATGACATTTTTAGACTGTCGAAATCCATATGGTAGTTTAGAAAATTATGTGGTGTGACAAGCTGTACCCCATCAATTGTTTTAGTATTTCTAAGTTACTGTTCTAGTTTTTGTTAGTAATTTCATTTTGTTAGTAATTTTTATTTGATAAATTTGTTGAGGTTTTGTGACTTACTTTTTTGTAGTTTTGATCATTGTTAATGTTGTTTTATTTTTGTTTTGCATACAGCAATTTGTCATTTTTTTAATCATTTATTCAAGTGTTTTTTTATTATTAATTTAAAAACTACTTAAAGGATCTGGGGGAGGTCTATCCACCCTCACTCAATTTCTGAGGCTTTTTACTGGTTGTGAAAAGTCCAAACATTCATTCATTCATTTTCTTTTCAGCTTTGTCCCTTTATTAATCAGGGGTCGCCACAGCGGAATGAACTGCCAAAAGTCCAAACAACCCAAAACAAATGAACATGATTGGCTCAGATTGACAAAATGTTTTTTAATATGGTTCAACCCATATGGGTTCAACCGGCATTCTAAGGGCTCTGGATAAATAAAAAACAAACAAACAAACATACAAACAAACAAACAAACACTTTGGATTACCTATCTGTTGTACTAAGACTAATCAGTCAAACATATAAAAAATAGTATTAGTAAAACTTATTTATTAACATTTGATGTTAATTCATGAACTTTTAATCACTGACATATTTTCATAAAATGTGTTAATGTTAATACAAATGTTCATGTTAGTTCACAGCCCATTAACAGACTATTTATTTTTAGTATTTATAATATTAATGAATGTTGAAATCAATTTTGAGATTACTGAATGCTGTAGAATGTTTTAACTACTGTACAGTGTATTCAATTAATACTAACAAGTAAAGCCTTATTGTAAAGTGTTGCCAATTAATGTTCTCAGCACATTTAAGTGTATGAAAGGGTTAAACTGGGAACTTTGAAAACCAAAGCAAAATTCAATACTGCTGTCTTGTTTTGTTTTTAAACCAAAGAAAAATATCATGCAACAGACACATTATGATAAATAGTCAAGAGAGATGACTGAGGAATATTAGATAGACATTTATGACAATCAGACAAAGGCATTTTATTAAAATTTACAAGAACATACAAAAATCCAAGTTCAGGTTAGGCTGTTTATTCAGTCTTAAAAAAAAAAAAAAACACCACAAAAACCTGCAAGCAAATAAACCAAGATGTCAGCAATGTAAATCTTTATGAAGAAAATACTGGGGAGGATGTTTGGCGGAGTACGCAGTGCTAAAGAGGGCTGGTGTGAACTGCTGGAATCAGTAGATGGGACGTGGAAACACTGTAGATGGTCCTAAACGTCCCATCACATCATCTGAGTTCTGGCCATTGGGTCTTGATGATGACCCGGGTACCAATGTCCGAAAGAGTTCATATATCCTCCAGAGTGAATAGGAGTACCTTTGCTGGGCATGGAAACGTCCCACAGGGGTGGCATGCCTGGTGAACACGGGGCTCCGGAGGCAGATGCTGCTTGAAGGTGTTCTCCTTCAGGTCCACTTGAGCCATGCTTCATGATCTTTTTGTACTTGGAACGCTTGTTCTGGAACCATATCTTGACCTGCAATATGCAACACCGTTTCATTTGTTGAAAAGAATATTGTGAAACAAATATTTTTTTTGTCAAAGAATTCTCCAAATCAACAGAGCAATACAGAAATAAATTATTTTAAGATATAATTAAAATAGATTATACACCACCATTTTAAATAACAAACAAAAAACATTTTGTTATTTTATCATTATTATTATATGCATGCAGCTTCTTTCATTTGTTTGTACTTGGAATGTTTGTTCTGGACCCAAATTTTGAGCTGCAATATTTACATTTAAATAAGCATCAGCTTAATCTTTTCCAAACCAAATTGCGAAACTCGTTTTTATAAGTCATATTGTTAAGCGGGACTAGACAAGACTCCGCAAATTAAATAAAACAAAAACCCCTTTTTTTACCCCTAGTTTCCTTTGCTAAAAGTTGTAAATAAAACAAGGTTATTGAAGTATATTTTAGATAGTAAAATTAAAAAGTTGTCTGCTTCACAATTTTTATTATTTAATTTGATTATTTATTCAATTCAATACAATACAAGTTTATTCGTATAGCGCTTTTCACAATAATTATTGTTTCAAAGCAGCTTTACACAAGGTAATATTCATTCAATCTATTACTTGTCTTCTTTTTTGACCAAATGCATCATTTTCTGAGTAAAAATATTTTTACACTAAATATTATTGAATAAGCAGTGTGTATGGTGGCAATATAACAGAAGGCTATATTAATACTGTATAAATTGATCATTAAAAGCAACCTTTCACAATAAATAAAAAGCAGAATACCTAAAACACAGACTCCGAACACTGCAAACATTTATTTAACAATATACAAATAAAAGTCATCCCAAAAATTAGATGCTGTATAACTGTGTACTGTCTTGCAGAGACATGAAAAATTTTAAACTGTAAACTATTTAATCTTGCAAATAGTCATTTAAATGTTCGGTGAAGTGCTTTGAAATGTGTGGAATTAATTTGAACTAAAACATGAAGACAGGGTGGGAATAGAGTAGCCAAGTATCCTGGTTGAGTCCAAGCGCATATAGCAATAGCTTCTTGAAGGGGGCAGGACATGTCAGATGCTAGAGAGCATTTGATTGGTCAGAAGATTTGATGAGAAAAGGCAGTATGAGATGAAGTCAAAAAAAATGTTGATTCATTTTAGGCAGAAGTGATAAACTACAAGCTTTGGATGTTTTCATCTTCTTAATGTGAATTCCGTCACTGTTTTGGAGCACACTAGTTTATAGATATTGTTAAGTCACATACTGATACTAACATATAAAAAACTTTATAAACTTTATAAAAGTATTCTTTTTTATTTAAAATGCATTAAACACACTTTATGTATTATCTTTCCATCTTGTGTCTTTCACTGTAAATATTTTAAATGTATAATCTATGAACAATAACATGTTTAGTAAAATTACAACAACATTCACTGTCCTTTTTTTAATAGAATTAATGTTTTGCTATTCAAAATAAATAAATTTAAAGCAAATAAGTGTTTACTTTTTCTGTTAGTTAAACCTATTATAATAGGTATAATATTGCTATTTGCATTATTTTAAAATTTCCTTCTCATTTTCTAAGATGTGGGTGATTTATTTATTTGTTTTTTCACTGTAGAACATTAAAGAGGATTTTTAGCTGAAATTGGGATCTTTGGTAATGCATAAAATACAAGACAATTACCATTGGCACTTAGAGAGTCAAAACAAAGTGAGGAAAAAAGACAGAAAACAGACTAAACTAAATTCATTCTTATGGCTCCTGACAAAATATTGAAGAGAGAAACAACTTTATTGGATAATTTGGCTTTATAAGACATTGTACTATAAAGAGCCTCAGGTATTAATTTTGTTTTGCCTATGATAGATGGACGGATGGATAGATAGATAGATAGATAGATAGATAGATAGATAGATAGATAGATAGATAGATAGATAGATAGAGAGATAGATAGATAGATAGATAGATAGATAGATAGATAGATAGATAGATAGATAGACAGACAGACAGACAGACAGACAGACAGACAGACAGACAGATAGAGAATGCAGATATTGTGAAACAAATTTTTATAAGTCATAACTTGTACTAGATAACAGGACTAGAAAAACTTCAGGTTTTATTTAATCTGTTACTTGCCATTTCTTAGTATTTTTTGTAAGGTTTACAGGCATTTTCTGGAAAAACTAAACAAAAAAAAACTTGTACAATACATATTAGCCAATAAGTAATTTATGTACTCGTATATGGTGAAAACTCGGGGATTTAATAGTTCATACCTTTATGTTTTATTAAGTGATCAAATTTAACAAGCATTAAACAGAAAGCTGTTGAAACATGCTGATGTATAAATTTATCATTAAAGTTACAATAACTAATAAGCTGAATGCATATGCTCACAACGGTTTGCTGATGGATTATAGGTAATAATGTTGTAAATAACATAATCTTGCACAGACAGATTTTGCTGTGTGTGTGTGTGTGTGTGTGTATGTGTGTGTGTGTGTGTGTGTGCGTGCGTGCGTGCGTGCGTGCGTGCGTGTGTGTGTGCGTGCGTGCGTGCGTGCGTGCGTGCGTGCGTGCGTGTGCGTGTGTGTGTGTGTGTGTGTGTGTGTATGTGTGTGTGTGTGTGTGCGTGTATGTGTGTGTGTGTGTTATTCTTATGTGTATTTATTTTGATGTTCTGAGGGTAAATAGTTCAACAGTTATCCCTTGAAATGAACTATCCCTTTAACTTTTACAATACAAACCAAAGAAGGGCAGATTTTTTTTCCGTTTCTTTTTAAAGTTGAACAGGGCGTTCTACAGACACAGATTGTAATTTTTGCTTAGAAGTTGTAAGTGTGAATTTCTGCAAGCTTTCATTCTGCACGAATGTTTGTGGTAAAGCAGATCTCCTGCCAACATCAGCTCGCCTTCAGCTTGCTGTGAGTGAGAGAGAAAATGCTTGACAGTTCCTTGGATGCAACAAAGCTCCAAACTTGGATCGGTCCAATATTTTACCCCAAACTCTTCCTAAAACAAACATGCACGCCTTTTTAGGAATAGCTATATGATATAAACAAGCCTGGATATTATACTCACAGTGTTCTTAATTTCTTAATTATGTGACTATTATGTGATGTGGAGCATTCATGCTAATTGCGATTTTACAATGACACCCACAGAGCCGTAAAATCGGCTGTAATGAAGCATAATTAAAGTACTGTTTTCCAAGGGACTTTTAAACTGGATTAAAGTCCAATTACCCTTTTAACGTTTTCTCTGACACCCAAAATAATTATTTTAATTTGCACTTTCACTCCAGCCGCATTTTGAACACCTCTGTCATGTGGTGATGCCCATCTTTTTATAACGAAGATTTGTTTTCATGTAGAAAATAGATGAAATGAGCCGACTTGAACAGGTGCCAGAGGCAAGATTCAGCTCTCATTGACTGAAGTGGTGACAGGCTCAATTGCTAATTAAAAAGTATTTGGCTCTGCAAACTGGCCACACACCATCAGTTATGATACCTGTGTCTGCTCTCTTGAAATGTAAGAGATTTGAACCTGTCCTGCTGAACAGATAATCATCTATAAACGTCTTCAGAGAAAACATTAACACTAATCAGTGAAATATGATGGATAATTCATTCTGAAAAAATAAATATCATGTAACCGCAGTGTCAGTGTATGCTACAAAATAATTTGTAATTAAGAATGTATGATAGTAAAAGAATTTGTATTTAATTCAATTCTGCATCAAAATTTCATTTTATTATGAGGGATGAATGCCTAGGTAATAATAAAAAATCTGCTATGGCTGTTATAAAACCGACATCATAAAACCGATTCTGATACACGACATCAACGATACATTCACGATACACGACATCAACGATACAT